>PVJX010011146.1:0-54481 GCA_004027295.1 Dolichotis patagonum | reverse complement strand
ACCCTGAAACAAAGCTGGCATGAGAGACGGTGCCAGGCTACCCAAGCCCAGTTTTGGCAAGTGTCCAGGTGCTGCAGGAGGAAACCCAGGGCTAGCAGGTCCCTGGTAGCTCCTTCACTGCTTCCCCCGTGCACACTGAGCACTGTGCTCCAGCCCGAGACCCTCCTCTGGGCGGTCCCAACCCACCCCCACCCTCCCTCCAGCACCTCTCTGTCCAGTGCGCATCTGGTCTTAGTCTGCAGGCCTCCGGTAGTGGGGGGCCTGCTACTTTGCCTTTCACACAGTTCCATTCACATTCTAGTTTCTATTCAGCTAACATACAGTGGAACTAGGACCCGACCCCTTGTGGCTTGTTTTCAAAGAGAAGGGAGAAGATACAGAAGAGAAAGGAGAAGGAGAAGACCACTGAGATCACACTACTGCGAGGTGGCTTGGAGAAGCTCTGCCCCTGGCCAGTCCACTGCTCCCACTGCAATTTCTCTACGTGGATGTTAGGCAAGAGTGGGAGGCTGCTTGGTCAGTGTGACGCAGACTGGGGTGCAGGTGTGTGGATGACCTCAGAGGCGGGGTTACTGGCCTGTGACAGCCTGGCTGCCCCGCCACGCATTCACTCAACAAATGCTCATGTACCATCAGTCAGGAGGGAAGTGCAGTGGTGACGAGGTGTCCGTGATCCCCGTCCTCACTGCGCTTACATCCTGCTGGAAAACCAGGCAGGATCCAGTGGCCACATTTTATGGATCACAATTATGACGAGACCCGCAAGGACAGGGGTGGGGAAAGCCCCTTCCCGGTGTGGAAAAGCCCCTTGTGGAGAAAGTGGTACTCAAATTGACTGTAGGACAAGCAAGAATGGGAAGCAGGAGAGCAGAAGAGGGTCCTCACAGGAGGGACGTGGCAAGACTGCACAGCAAGAGGAAAGAGGCCCGTTTGAACAAGAAAGGGGGACAGGCTGGAACTCCTGGGGCGGAGGACAAGAGAGCCCAAGGTCCTGCAAGGCTTCCGGAGCTGGGGTTCAGGGTGAGGCACAGCTGCTAAGCAGAGGGCATAAACTCCAGGAAGGGGCTGTGAGAGAAGATGGAGAGGTCGGGAAGGGTCTCAGAAGTTGCCTGGGCTGAGGATGTGTGGGTCAGTCCAGAGCTGGACACCAAAGGGGGAAGGCAGGAGGGTTCGTGGTGGGTCTGGGCAGAAAAGGCAGCAACACTTGACGTTAGACTGGATCTGAGATGTTAGGAAGAAAGGAGAGAATTCTGCCTGTGGGAATGCAGGAGTGGACATGGGCAGTTGGGTGTGAGCCCTTACAGTGGAGGACTGGAGTGCGCCATTACAGGGACACCTCGGGGCCAGGCTTGCCCAGTGCCTTGGTGCACTCGTATCCTGCACTGCGGCCAGACATGACTGTGAGGCCCTGGCCAGGCTTTCCCTGCTGCTGCACCATGACCCCTCCGTCCAGCCTTCTGACAGCTCATGGTCACTCCATTACCTCTTCTCTCCACACACAGGGCCACCACACAGCCCTGAGACTTGTCCCCACCTCTCCGACCCACCCAGCTCCCCCTGGGCTTTAGTCCCTACCAGTCCCCTGTTCCACCTGGGCCAAGCTTTCAGGCAGAGGTACTGCATCCCCATGCAGGTGTCTCAGGATTTGCTTCATGTGACAGCCACACTTGGGGAAGGCCAGCAGCTGTCCCGGTGCCTCACGCTCCTTACCTGAGTGGTCTCTTCCCCGGGAATCTGGGTGGGCATCGTAAGGGCGGATCCCAGCGTGGGCATGCTGCCTGACTCTGCTTCCCCAGCAGTGCTCACAGGCACCTCGGCCTCCCCTGTCCCCTCTGCTGCTGAACCTTCTTCATCCTCCAGACCCTAGATAGAAAGATCTCCCAAGGGACTATGTCAGCAGACCACACCCTCGATCCACTGGAGCAGGGCCCCTGCTGTACCTTCACCCACTTGTTCCCTCTCCTCCAAAGTGCATGCACACCTCAGCACTCCCACCCCAGGACACCCCATACTTCCCCCTGGTCCCTGCCCAAGGCCCTACCTCCCTCAAGAGACACGTGCCCACTAGCTGTCCCTCCCGGCCTCTTGCCTTCTGCTCCTGGGCGTTAAGATCCCACTGGCGTCTAGGCTGTTGTGTTGCGGTAAAAGTCCAGGTTCTTGGCCTCCCCACACCTTGGTAAAGGAGCCATCTATACTGGTGGGTCACCTGGCCACCTCCTGTCTCCTTCTCTCCCTGACTGGGTGCCATCCGGCTTCTAGCCCACCTCCTAAACTGCTTTCACCATGGTAGCACTGAGAGTCACATTTATAAATGCAGTGGACATGTGTCAGTCCCTCGTTCAGCAGACTCATGGCCGGATGCAACATGGTAAATCACGCCCTAGAACTGGGCCTGGGTACAGCTTCTGAGCCTATCCCCAAGTCCAGGCAGGCGTCCTCCCCGTCTTTCCCTCTTGGGAGCCAGGGTGATCTCTCTAGAATTCCAATCTGTCAACCTCTCTTTGTTGTGTCCCACCCTTCGGTGGCTCCTGGCTTCTGCTGGATCCTGGGCCCTCTGTGGTCTTGGACGATTCTCCAGCCCCATCTTGCCCTCCGCACTTCACAGCTGACCCCAAGGGGTGCACATATTTCCCTGGATCCTTTGAGACTCTTCGCCTTTGCTCCTGCTGGCCCCCTCCTGGAGCCATCACACTGCCAGCAGCTCACCCTCCCTCCCAGGTTTGCCTTTTACCTCCTAGACCCCCTAGCTTGAGTCTGGGTCCATGCTGTGCTCCCAGAACACCTCCAGTTTCCTCTCTTCACTTCCTACCTCTGTGTTTCCTATTTACCACCAGTACCTACAGCTAGGTCAAGTGCCCAGCACGCTGCAGAGCTCTGCGATCCCTGCTGGGTGATTCAATTCCTGCCTCAGCTTGCTCTGCACCTTGCCAGCCACTGCTCACCAGGGCAACCTCACCTCCCCCAAAGCAGAAAAAGTGGGGTGTGCACTGGGGTTACTTACTGGAGTGGTCCCTTCCTGAGGGCTCGGGGTGGACACGGCCAGGGTTAGTACTGTAGCAGGCATGCTGCTGGCCTCTGCCTCCTGGGATGTGCTGGTGGCCACCTCATCCTCCCCTGCTTCTGTTTCGGCAGAGCCCTGGAAACAAGGACACCACAAAAGACCGCATCACTGTGCCCTGGGCCCCAGTGAACACGCCATGACTAGGCGGATGAGACCATCTGAGCCCTCCCACGCCTGTATCTCTGCAGCTTTTTCCAGTGTCTCTGACTTTGCTGTAGCTCCAGGCCAGCCCACGTTTGCAGGTCACAGGGACAGGAATGACTGCCTGGGAAGTCTTGCACTGGATGTCAGTGTCCGCTGGGAGGTCACTGCCTCCTTACACAGCCCCCTCCCTAGTGCTGGACATGTGTGCCTAGACACAGGGCCCTCCTTAGATCTCCACTGCGTATCCATCAAGACATTGAGATAATGTCTTTTCCTACAGCAGTGCTTCAGGGATATGCCAGTGGCATTTCTGTCTTTCTCAGCCTTGTCCAGTCTGGACACTCCTATCTCCTCTTCCCTCTGTATGAGAGTTGACCTCGTGCCCCTAACCAGCATGACTCCATCTTGCAGTGGGCCCTTCTAGTACGGCTGTCTCTGAAAGCTGCTCAGCAAATGGAGAAAAGGGCAACACAGTGTCACCAAAGGGACTGTGTTCAGTCTCTGTTTTCTACAATTTTGTTCATTCATTTTCATTTTTGCCAAAACACGTAGTCCCTTTGCACACGAAACACACTAGACTAATCAAAGTTAGCCAGATTTCCTTGCCACAGGATTCCTGAGAGCATATAAAAAAGGAAAGGCAGAATGAACTATTTCCCCAACTTATTTGACTCCAGAGCCCATTCTTCATAGAATGTATTAAGTCCTTGTACACTTATCCTAAAAATACAGCAGCTGGAAGAAAGACGAACTCCAGGGTATCAAATGAGCTCTTTGACTCAGGTCAGCTAAGGCCTCAAGAACGAGTATAACTCCATAGCCATCAGGTAACTCCCACACACCGAAAGAAGTGCCCAGGTCACTTCTGGGGCTCTACAAAGGGCAGCGATGATGGCAGTTCTGCTAGCATTAGCCCATCCCTTACCTGCAGGCCAGGTAAGAAAACGCACAGAATTTACTGTGGGGTTGAGTGACAGGAAGGGAAAGACAGGGCAAGAGGAGGGGGATCTCCTGCAGCTGGACCAGGACCTTGTCCTTCCACAGGGAGCTGGCTAAATCTGTCTTGAAATGGACTTTGCCCAAAGACCCATCCAGAGGATCTCAGCAACCAGCAGTACGCGGAAGCCCAGGCGGAAGTGAAAAGTCCAATAATGAAACATTGGTCCTAGGTCCTTGTGGGAGAACCTCTGAATAACCCCAAATTCTCCATGCTGGGTCTGGGGCTCTTTCACCTCTCTTGGTGGATCCCTGGAGCCCTGGACTCTGGCCTCTGCCCTACCACGATGACAGAGGGAGTCTTGACTTTCAATTAAACCCTGGTGGTTCTCTCCAGTGCCCAACAAAAGTCACCATCAAGTATGAAATAAACGAAGAAGTTCATCACTGACTTACCACATACAGTTTACTACACACTTACTTGCTCTTCAGCGGCATCGAGAAAGGCCCTCTCTCCCGAGCCAACGTCAGCCATGGCGTCACCATCCACAGAATGAACCCTCTCCAGCGTGTCGTTCAGGATCTCACCAGACCCTACAGGACGCAGGTATTCTATAATTAACTGCAGTCTGAAGTCTTGGAAAAGAATGAGCCAGCTCTTCACTCACTACCTTGGAAAGACGTTTGCAATAGCATAATTCAGAATCGAGTGGGAAACGCCCATCACAGAATGAATGGGGTAGTTCTTGGTGGTTATCACCAGGGCCACTGGCACCTCCTGCTTGACTGGAATCCTGCTTTGCCTACCAAGATTACACCCTGTGGCAAGTGTCAGACATCTCCTGTGCCTCAATTTACTCATCTACAAATGGGGGGTAATGTCTACCTCCTAACGGTGTTATGAGGAGGGTGTATCACAAGGATTAAATAAATTAATGCAAGAAAGGCATTGAGGACACTCCCTAGGATATAGTAGGCAAAAGATAGTGTTAGCACAATTCTATATTTGTAAGACAGAAAGAAAAACTATATAGAGCTATATATTTATCATTATACATATTATCTATAACACAGTTGTGTTCTCTAGTTATAATTTTATAATATATAATATCTATGGACCTATGTCTATGTATTGATACACACAGAGCTAAACCACAGTACCCAAGATTTGTATCTTGCAGGACAGGAGTGGAAGAAGAGAAGGAATCTATTACTTTTTGTTCATATGACTGTGTAGACTGAATTGCTGCCACATGCACATCTTTTGCAATTAAAAAACAAAAACAAATGGAGTCCAAACACAGAAAAATAAGTGATATTCAAGTGAATGTATGTCCACCATGGCTGGACCACTGGCCAAGCTTGTTACACCCACGTCCTTTTCATCCTCCGGCTGGCTCATTCCTTCTTACAAAAACCCATCCCATCACCAGGCTGCGGGGTCGGTGGGGGGAGAGGGGGAGCCAGGACGGGAACCTCACAATTTCAGTCTCTTTGCCATCAACTCCCCGTCCCCCCGGCCTGTGTCCTGCTCTGTTGGGCACGCGGACACCTTTTTAGTTATTAACCCTATTCCGCAGAGAAGGAATAAGGTCCCACAGAGAGCGGCTGGGGGAGTCTTGAAGCTTGATGCGCCTGTCTCCACGTCAGACGCTTTTCGCGGGCCGGCCGGAAGGTGGGGATCTCAGCACTCTCCCCCAACCCGCCCCCCTGCTGCACGCTTGCGTTCTCCCCGCTCTGACCACCAGGGGGTGCTGTGCAGGCAGCCGGCGGGCCCCCAGGCTTAGTCCTGAGCCTTGGGGGAGGGTCGCCGTGGGTGGATGGTGTCAGGGAAGCCAGCATATATTATATATTATACAAACACTGGCGAGGTTTCCTTGGCCAAGCGGAGCTTGGGGCACAGATTTTTTCTCCCCACATCTCGGCTGTCCACCCAAGGAGAAAAGGAATCTATCAGCCAGCTCCGAGGATTCCCTCCAGCGCACTGTTAGTAGATACAGAGTAAGGCTGATCCCAGCAAGGGCAGCTGCGCTCTCAGCCGTCCAGGTCTCCAGTTGGATCTTGCCCCTTGGGATTAAGAGAGACCCTGCCCTTCTCCACTTCTCTGCCAACTCCTTGCCCTTGATTCAAAGATCTCAAGTTTGCCCAGGAAATCAGAATTTGGGATTCACAAACCACTGCTAGGACCTGTAGGAGCTCTCCAGGTCTCCTCCTGCCAGCAGGCTTTCCACAGCCATACGTTCACTCTTTGGTTTTATAGCAACTTTATTAACTATGACTCAATTTTTTCTACTATTCTATCCTGTCTCTTACTCACAGACTTCCCAAGTTGAGCTGTTAGAATAACATTTATTAACTGATGGCAGCAGCAAAAAGAAAAATGGTAAATATTATTGTAGACGACTTGTAAAACATAGAGGTCCAATAAAGAAAGTAAAAACTTCCCATAATCCTTTCACCCAGAGATAACTGCTTGTAACATTCTGTTGTATAGTGCTTCTAATATGTGTAACCTGCCAAATATATGCACATTTCTCTCCATAGCTATATAAAAATAAATATAAGTAACAAATTCAAAATGAGGGTCATAGTGCACAGAGTTCTGAAATATGCTTTCTGGGGGAATAAGCCATGAGCTAATCCCTGCGCTATTAATTCTCCACATCACCAGTGCCAGGGCTGATGCATGTATGAATAACAGAGTCTGCCCAAGTAATCCCTACGATGGGCACTTGGAGTTGTTGCTACTAGGAAAGAGGCTGGTAGGAGTGACCTTGTTCCTACACCTCAGAGCTCTGGTCCTGGCTGAAACAGCCCCCCTCTGAGAGAGGGTGGAAAATGCTGATAATCTCAGGGTACACATTAAGCTTCTGTGCAGAGAGATGTACCTCATCTCTAGGCTTTACTAATGTTCTCTGCAGGGCTGAAGGAGCACTCAGCAGGCTCCACAGCCCTGGACAAGTAGCCAGAAGGCTGCTGTTCTCTCAGCACCCATCACTGACCTGCTGGGTGGCCAGAGCAGCCTCTGCGCATCTCTGGCCATCAGTTAGCTAGCTTGACCTTCTGAGAGTCAGACAGAGCTCTGAAGTCAGGCCAAAGCTCTGGCCTGCATGGCTGTGGGTGTACTACCCAACCTTCCCAAATGTTGTTTTCCTTGACCCATAAAAGAGTGGCTTGTAATGTCAACTAGAAGGTATGCTGTCGGGACTGGAGAGGAAATATGTGAACACTTGGTACATAGCAGGTATTCAATCAACATTCATCATTATTACAAGCTTTTGTAAACTCAAGAGGAACAGATTATCTGAGGTATCTGAGATCAGATGCAGCTCTATCGTTTCCAGGCTGTGTAGTCTTGCCTGGGTGACTTAACTCTTCTCACCTCATGTATAGGACGAGAATGATTACATTCCTTCCTCACAGGACTGAGGGAAGGTTAAATAAGAAGCATGCACGATCCAGAACGTACAGTAGTCACTCAACCAAAGGCCGCCGCCTGGGACCGTGTATCGGGACTTGCCTTGCTCAGGGCTGCTGTTCTGGCTGCTGCTCAAGTTGGTTTCTGGGGTCCCCTCGGGTACAGGTTCACCAGAAAGCTCTGTGTCCTCCAGGGGAGAGGATGAGGTTGGAGGTATGTTTATGGGTTCAACTTTTGCTTCTTTCGGCTGAAGGGAGGAAAAATAAGACCCGAAAGGATTTACTTGGCAGTACAGAAAAAAAAAAAAAAAAAGACTTCATTGGGGAAATTACTTTATCCACAGAACGCTAAGTAAACCCAGAAGAAAGTCCCGGCCACTTGCTGTGTCCCTGAACACTGCTGCATCTCCCAGGCCACAAAGAGGTGAACACAGTTCTGTGATCCTGAATCCCAGGCCAGCACAGGGGAGTGGTTAGAAAGGATCTGTGAGGTGAGAGGATGAACGGATGGACGAAGGGACAAACACACACACCAGGCTGGATTCATAAAAGCCATGTAAATCCCGATCCCACTTGGTGAAGGAAGAGAAACTTTCTTTCCAGCCCTGTACAACCACCAATGTCCTAACCAATCTTACCAGCAAGAGAAAACAAACAGACAAAACCCCAACAACTGGAAAAAGAGAAGTTCAGAGATCCCGGCAGAAATCCTGATGCGGGTCCTAAACTTTATTTATTTTTTGTACTGGGGATCGAATTCACGACCATACGCTTGCAAGGCAGGCGCTTATGCGCTGAGCTAAATCCCCAGCTGTAGGTCTTAAACTTCATGACACCATGCCCAGACCCCAGGAGCAGCTCAAGAGACCAAGACCTGTCAGCACTCAAATAGTCTCAGCACTTTCTAAACCTGAGGTCACTAGGGATAGGGGTGGGGGTGGGGGGCATTTGAGTACAAGGATCTAATGTTAGACGTGTGGTGTGAACAAGAAACAACTCTTTGCTGTGTTAAGATGCTAAGATTTTAATTTGTTACCAGAGGGTCATTTATCTATCCCTCACCGAAGGCTATGTCCTTCCTGTCAGAATCCAGAACACAGAGATTCTTAGACTCCCATAATTTAGGACTTACTGGCTCCGTTCTCGGTCAGACTTGGGTCAAATCCCAGCTCTCTACTTACTAGCTATGTCATGTGGGGGCAAGTCCCAGAATCCCACAGAGTCTCAGCTTCCTCCTCAGCACAGTGGGGAAAATAATAAATATTCCAGGGGAGAAATGCTCAGCACATGTTTATTTTTAGTACTGAAATATTCCATATGCATGCTTGAAAAAATTGCAAGTGGAGACGAGCAGAAATAGAAGAGAGTCACTTTGAATACCAACACCTAGAGAAAACCACTGTGGAGGGTCCTGAGCTGTGACGTCTCCGGGAGGAGGTGGACGGGTGGCAGCAAGGATCCTGGCTTGAACAGTGAGCAGTTTCTGAAAACAGGGCAAAGTTGGGGCGACTGAGTGAGGTCAGGGCGTGACACCCCAAGCTTGGCAAAAGCGGAAGGCTGGAGGGTAGGGCAGGGCAGGGCAGTGAAGAGGGGCTAGGCCATTGGCGAGCTGGGGGGAGGCTACGGGGGGTTAGGCCGCTGAGTGGCTTGGTCCGCTGTGGACTCTGCACAGCCTGCTCAGTGGTAATGAAGAGAAAGGGGAGCGGAGGTCCAGGCCAGGAGGCCCTGGGGGCACTGGAGAAGCCCACGAGGCAGGAACTAGGCGAGAGTAGGGGCAGAGCAGGCGCCTCTCAGGTGAGGCTTCCTCGGCCTCCCGGCGAGATGAGTGAGAAAGGGCCCTGCTCCAGAGGTGCTTCTCCTTCTCCTGCACGGCGTCCAAGGGGAGGCCCAATGGTGCCAAGAGAGCCTGGTGCCCAGGAAAGCCTGTTTCTAGCTTTGAGAGAGGCTACTGGTCGCTGGAAACAGCTGCTTCCAGAACCATCTGGGTGTCGGAATGGGCAGGTCTGGGAGGTGGGGCTGCAGGAGCACAGGAGGACACTGCAGTGGTAGGCTGAGCTTGGCCACTCAAGGTGACCGAACGACATCGCTGACTCCAGCCCGTCGGCTGAAAAGCTTCTTTGGCAAGTCCTCACCAGGCAGCCACAGCCACCTGGGCCCTGCTCCGGCGAAACATGCATCAGGCAAACTGACCCTCTGTGGGGAGACGGGTGTCCAGTGTGCGGCTGCCGGCTTGCAGGGTAACATGGATGGGGAACCACCGTGTTCCATGTCAGGACTACTCAGGGTTACTCAGGGAGCATGACTGGCTGAGCCCACGTTCAGATTCAGTTGGTCAGAGGTCCTCATTTCACACACGCATCCTGCAGCCCTACTCTGTGCCAGCCCTAGGGCTAAGGGAACGAACACAGAAGCCAGCATGTCTGCCCTTGCACGCCCAGACCTTGGGGGAGCACAGACCAGACACAAATAACAGTGACGCGCTATGACACACGGAAAAGCAGAGCTGACAGCCAGGGCTGGAGCAGGGCTGGACAGGCGTGGGCTCTGAGGACGAGATGCTGGACTGGACCGAGGGGTAGGAAGGCATTTTCCAGGCAGCAGTGGAGGGAGGATGGCTGTAGGCAAATGAAACCACAGGAACCAAGGCACGGATAGCAGGGGGAAGGTCCCAGCTGGGGTGTCTGGAAAACTTCACAGTTCCACAGAGGTTCAGGGTGGCTGGAAGAGATATCCTGGCTTAGCACTGCTAACACCTGCAGAGTTTTTTGGCACTGGGAATCGAACTCAGGACCTTGTACTTACCAAGCAGGTGCTGTGCCCCTGAGCTACATTTCCTGACCTTAATACAGATTCTTGGATCTTACCTCAGACCTACTGAATGTCCAGGTCAGCAGCCCAGCAAAAAATCTCTGCTTAAAAACAGCCCCCTCCCCTACTCCCGGGGACTCCAAGATACCCCCTGGGGTCTAACTCTACTTCTGCCTAAGACACAACTTTCCAGAAATGCAAACAGGCCCTGGCCTAAATAGGAAAGAGGGCAAGAGAGGCCTGGGTCAGGTTAGTGGTGATAGCTTGGAGGGTGGCAGGCAGAAAAGGCTCAAGATGAGGAAGTGAGATTCATCTCCATAAAGAAGCCAGACAGTGGGGAGGAGACCGTCTGAGATGAAGAGGGAAATTCCCTGTCCTGGGTGGTGGCTGCCAAGAAGAGCCACGAAGCCGTTCCAAGGGATGATAGAGGAGGAAGTTCCCAGGGCAAGTGGCGTGACTGAGCGTGCACCCTAACCCTAACTTGATCTGGAGCCCAGGGCCTGGCTCCACCACCTTCAGGCTGGACTGCCAGGAGCCAGGCACTCTCCGCTCTTTCTCTCTGTGTCCTTCCTGTCCTCCCTGAAAAGGGGACAAAAGTATGAGCACCTGGCTGAGCATGAACCATGAGCAGGAGGAGGGCCGTGTGTGGAGCAGATGCTAAGGATCAAGCGTCAGGACCAGCGTCTCCAGCGGGAGTCTTCTTAATAACCAAGCACAGTCACAGGGCTTTGACATGACTATCAGTACCAGCCACAGCCACCAGGAAGTAGGCGGAAGCGCGAGAGGAAGGAGCCATCGGCACTGGCCCTGTGCTGAGTCCAGCCCTGGGCCTTGCTTAATCCTCATAACAGGTTGATCAAAGTCACCACAGTGAGCATTTGCCCAAAGCTTCAGGGCCAGGCACCCTGCAAGTTTTGAGTGAGTCCCTTCATCTCCCTCTCACGCTACCATGAAGCAGGTATGCGCCATCGGAACAAGACAGGAAGCTGAGACCTGGAGAAGCTCTCACTTGAGGCAGGTCAACAGTTAGTGAGCAGGAAACCTGGAGCCCACACCTGGGGGACACTGAATCTGCACCAGTTCTCATAAAAACTACCCAGAAAAGTGGGGCTTGGGCACCTGAGAAAGGAAGAAAGTGTGTGTCCCATCCAGAGGCCCCCCAGTGGGATTAATTATCTCCCAGGGTGCCCCTCTTTTCCGGCCTGGGGGATGTGACAATGCCCGGAGACACACAACTTCAAGGGGCTTTCTTTTGGGTTTATGGATAAAAATTGTGTGGATAAATTAATTTCTCTGGTGAAGTCCCTATCAGATCACCCACCCCTCTTCTTTTTCACTTCTTCGGGGCCATGTGTGGGGTTTACCGCACGACCCCTTCTGGCTGACATCTGCCCGTCTGTCTTGTGAGAGAAGCCACTTGGGGAGCCAGTCAGACGGGGCCTGAGTCCTGACTCTGCCACCACGTGACTCCGGCAGAGCCCCCTGGCTCTGTGGGGTGCCCGTCTCCAGCTCTGCGCAGTGGGGCTTGGAAGGAATGAGAAATCCCACCGACAAAACTGCCATCCACCAGGGGGTGTGGAAAACGCCAGCTCGCTTGCTTCTCATTCTTTCTCCACCCTTGTCCCATGCTGCCTGGCTCCAATGTACTCTCCCAAGCTCTGTGGCTTCATCTCATCCCTGTGGCCATCTGAGGCTCCCAAACTGCTTTGTGTTTCTGCCCATCTGTGCTGGCACCACTGATGAGGGAGCCGCCCTCTAAGCTCTAGGCTGGTGTACGTGGGGAGCATCAGGTTTGCAGCCCCAAGGACCACTGTCAGCCCTGCTGCTGACGAGGCAGCCCAGAACTGATGGGTACACAGATTGTAGCACCGTCCAGAGTAGCCACCACCCCAGTCGCCAGGTGAGTTGGTCCCCTGACCTCCCCTATCTCAGCCAAGAGTTGGCCACAGTCCTGAGAACAGAATCCCACAAAACCACTAGGCTCTTGACCACAGGTGGGCATCAAGAGACCCACCGTTTAGCACCAGCTTTGTCCAGCGACCCGAGGGCTAGTCTCTTCCTCTCTCTGGGCCTCAGTGTGCCTGTCTGTGCCAAGGGCACTTTCTGTACACTTTTGTACAGGAAGAGGTGACCACTAAGTCCTTCCATCACTAGCAGCCTGTGATCCTACTCTGCCACACCCATGTCTGTGTGTCCCAAGGCCTCTCTCTTATCCCCACCTGCCTGCTTCCTCTCATCAGAGGCGAGTTCAGAGTGATCCGGGACACCCCAGGAGGCAACTGGTACTTTCAGGGCTCACTGCTGCCCTGTCAAAAACGGGGTTCCTTACTGTCCCCTCGCCTGACTCAGCTTTTGAAACTGCTTCCTCATCTTGGCCACAGGCTGCGTTCCCAGGAGGTGGGTGCCCCAGCTCCGAGGAGAGGGCAAGGCCCAGGTGTAACTGGCAGCTCCAGGAGTGGCAGCCCCAACTTTGCCTTCACAGCTGGGGTCCCACAGAATTGTAACAGCGGCCACCGTCTGGGGCCACTTCCTTTGCCTCAGGCGCTGGGCTGAGACTCATCCTTACACTATCTCATCTAGCAATCCAGCAACCCTGTGAGATAGGTCTATTATTACCATCAACCTGCAGAAGAAAAGCTGATGTTTCGAGAGGTTGAGTATGTTATCCAAGGCCACAGAGCTAGAAAGCCACAGAGCACAGTGGATGCCCTTGGGCAGCACTCTTACGTAAATGGTACCCCAGCTCACCCAGGGGCTTGCAAATGCCCAGGACCTCCCTAACCTACCCAGAAGGCCCAATGATTAGGCTCACATCAGAACCCAGACACTTCAGACCTGAGGCCCTGGACACGAGGCCCTGGGCACCCACCCCAACAGCCTGTACTCACCGGAGCTTGAGTGTAGCTGACGGCCTCTAAGATCTCAGCAACGGTGTCAGTCTCCTGAAGCCCGCTGGCCTCTCCTGACGCCTGTGTGGAGACAAAGCATGCCACATACCAGGCAGAGAGAGCAGGTTACAGAGCAGTGGGGCCACTAGACGACAAGGAGCCTATAGGCAACTCCCGCAGAGAACTGCGTACATGCCTGTGTGTGTACCCATGCACAAGTACACGGCGTGTGTGTGAGTGTGTGTGTGTGAGAGAGAGCGAGCCAGGTGGAGTTAAAGAGACAGCATGAGTACAGTACACCTGGTTGGTTGTTATTCTTTCCTTCCACATTTTATTGCTCAAAAACCCTAACCAATCTACCCAACCATTGTGTCAGGTAGCTACCATTCCCAACCTTTGCAAGCCAGTCACAGGAACCCCACTTAAGGAGCTGTGACCTCCCAAGTGGGACATCCTGCTGTTACCTAATCTTGCCCCCTAGAGGCAGCCGAGTCTCCTGTATGTTGTGATCTTTGCAGCCAGTCCCTTGTTCTTGGGCTCCCGAGTTATTTCGACTTGTTTAAAACTAATGCAATGCCCAGATAGATGAGGGACAAGCAGGTTTCCTGTGCCTGGCAGGCCAGGTCACAGGCTCAAGGAGCCCTGCTGTCCCTGCAGAGCCAAACCTAAGTCTGGGGCTCTCCAACTCAACTGACAGCTTTTTAAAATAACACTGAATTAATGAAGTCAACCTAGGGTTTGTTTGGGGGTTGACGCCACCCCCAAACAACAGGGAAATGCTACCTTCTGCTTGCTTCGGACTTTGGCATCACGCGCCTGTCTGCCTGGAAGACCTCCCAGACATGACCTGCTTCAGGCTCCTCCCTCCCGTTCTGCTCCCTGGCCTGCTGAGCTGCCGAGGACCTCCTGGAGTTCCGGTCACTCAGCTCTGTCCCTGCATTTGTGTAAGCAAATGTGTGCCAGTGGCTAGAGGAAGAGGGCAGTTTCCAGCTTATCCCTTTATCTCCAGCAGCCAGCCAGGGTTGTCACCTACAGGGCACGCAGTAAATCTTCAAGGGAAGGAAGGAGGCAGAGAGCCATCTTTTCTCCTCCCGCCCCTCCTCCAGTCTGAGAACTCATTCACTTGCCAGGCATAAAACGAACTTAAATTTAGGTTCATTTTTATAGGAATTTACACCCAGAATAGCTTAGCATTCTAACTCTGATTTTAGAATTCTGACACCCTTCTTGGCAGGAAGGCTGGAAACCAGGCCATTGACTGCCACGGAGGAGCCTAACACCTTATAAGGCACACAAGCCCTCCACCCGAGAGAGCTGAAGCGCTTTTAAAAAGTGAAAAAAGCCAAAAGCCCCAAATAGGTCTTGAGCCAGCAGTGGCCAAGATGAGAGGGGTGACAGACCCCACGACACGGAGGAGGGCTTGCTGGGCACCCAGCCCTTCTCTGGCTGGTGGCTGCTGGCGCAGCAAGGCCACTCTGGGGGGCAGGGGACTCACCGACGACTCCTGGGCTTCACATAGCTCCTCCGGAGTCCTGGGGTCAGGGTGGACGATCAGCTGCTGTATGGACCCCTGGGGAAAAGCAGAAGGAAGAGGAGCCATGGCATACACATCTGCAGTGCAAACGCCTGGGGACAAGGGGGGAAGCTCTGTGACACAGGACAAATGAAAGGACAGGCAGGAGGCGGTGCGGCCTGCTGCTGAGACAGGAAACTCACCCCACCTCTGGGCCCACTCCCTCTGCTGGGGAATCTCCAGAATAGGGACACTGTGATAGGAGCCCCCCTAGCCAGAAAGGTGCTTGCAGGGCACTGTGAGGACCGCCACAGCAGCCTCCTAACTGTCCCCAGGGCCCACCAGGTCAGCAGCTCATGCAGAAATGCACAGCACTGTCTCCCAGAAGCGCTGCAGCCCTCCTGCCCCCACTCCCACCAATGCCCCAGACACCAGCTGGGCCCCAAGTCCTAACCATGCTCCAGCACCTTCCACTGCCCCCCAAACAAACACGCACTCTGCCCCAAAGTGTGGCCTGCCCAGTCCACCAGTGAACAGCACTGACCACTGAATGCCTGCAGGAACTCAGCGGTTTTCTTGAGAATGGCTTATTCACAAAAGCCCGTTCTGATAATGAAATCAGTTTTCTGATGTTTTGTTTCAGGGCGCATTGTTCAAAAGGGGAGAGAGAGAAGTCACCTCTCACCCCAGGATTCTAGAGTTGTCTACCTGAGTTGAAATGCAGTTAAGTGCAGTGGCCACCCATATCCAAGGAGAAAATCATCTAAGGACACAATGAACCTTACTCTTCCTAAACCACAGCCTGCACTGTGTAGTACTTTCACATATCTCTCTTGATTCTGTAGTAGGTGTACTGTATAGGTTTTCTTATCTTTATGCTCAGCTAGGAAAGCAGAGAGTCAGAGAATCCATTCTCTGTCTAAATCAGCATAGTAATTAAAGATGGAGCCCTGGAACCAAGGTGTTTTGCGTTCCACACATCGCTTGTCCCACCAAAACTACGTGCCTTTTTAAGGACATCTGAATAAAACAAAGCAGTAACAGTTGCTGGTATTTAGTGCACCGAAACTCCATGTCCACTGGCTTTTCTGATCTGCCGGGAGTGGACCTGAACTCACAATGAATCTGTCCAGCCCCGTGGCGCCCGCGCTGCCCACGAAGATTCCTGTACTGGGCTTGAAAGCCAAAGGGCGAGAGGACCGCTGGAAGAGGACACGGCTGTGCTCCTCGCAATCCACGAGGAGGGTCACTTCCTTCCCTTGGATGATCACCGTAAAGTGGTTCCACCTGTTGGTCATCACAGGCACCGAGAAAACAGCAGCTTCGTGGGACACGTGAGAGCCAGGCTCCGTGTAGTAGAGGATGACCCGCTGGTGACCGTCCTCCACTCCCGAGAGCCGTAGGCCCAGGTAAATGACCTTCTGAAAGGCGTCCGTAATGGCAAAGAGCACCCCGCCTTGGGGGCTGCTGGGCTTGGCCAAGACACTGATGGCGAAGTCTCTGAAGAAGGTGGGTGGGATGAGGGTCCTGGCTGGGCGGCCGACGTTGGCACCAGGCTCAAAGCTGTAAGCTGGAAAGCCACCATAGCCGGTGACAAAGGACACTGAGGAGGGCAGTGGGACGCCGATGAGCTGTGTGAGGTCCAGATGGCCTTGGGGGGTTGAGTCTGCAGGAAGGGAGAGAGAGAGAGAGAGAGAGCACACTTCAGACATCTTTGCTACCCAGCTTCTAAATGGGGACAAACAGTCATAAGGGAAACGGGGTCTCTCAGGGACTTACTGAAACTGCAGTTTCTAATTTGCTGTTTTCAAACTTTTTTTTGGCAAAAAACCCAATATGAAACTCATTTACATCGCAACGAAATATGCACATGTGTAGATAAATATGTATCTGTGACACTGGAACAAATGTGTCATAAAACACCATTTGACTTTTAATACTCAGCACACCCTCAGATACTTTCCCTTGCATTTCATTATCATTTTTCTTCTGTATTTTAATAAACACTGTTGGAATGACCTACTGAATTGACTTCATTACCCACTAATGGTTGGTGATCCACAGTTAGGAAAATGTTTACAAATCATTCCTGGAATAATCCTAGAATATATAATGTTCCTCTATTAACTTGGTGACTTCTTTCCCTACTATAAAAATGGCTAGGTTCGTTTTGGTTTGTTTTTAATGAGATCTATTGTCTAAGTGCCTCAGAGGGCAGGGCAAAAACAGCCAGGACAAGGTGAAATGTTCTCAGACACCAGGAAAACTGAGATTTGCATCATCATCAAAATGCTTCATCATCATTGTCATCTTCCTCCTCTTCCTCCTCTTGCTTCTCTTCTTCCTCCTCCTCTTCTTCTAGGTACTTTTCCAAGCTTTTCACATACTTTAGCTCACTGAATCCTTACCACACCCCTATGAGGTGAGGTACCGTTGTTCCCATTTTCCTTTGGAGGAAACTGAGGCTTAGGTTAACAAGGAAAGTTCCACACAGGATTCAGACCAGACCCTTGCTGCTCCCTGCCTCTGTACTCCTAACCACCACGCCTGCGGGGTGACCAATACAGCTCCATTGCAGTGGCCTGATAAAGACCCCAGAGGGCATCCCTAACCAAAGGCTGCAGTCCAGCCTGTAGAGACATGCACACACTGCCGAGCTGATGTCCAGGTACCAGCAGTGACACAGGAAGGCAGGTCCCAGACAGCAGCAGAGGAGCCCCGTGCAGCCAGGACAATGGACACATATGTAATTGGTTGTACAAAAATAATATAAAGAATAATATGAGACACTTAAAATGGTTGAAATGACAAATTTTATGTGTATTTATCACAATCAATAACACAAGAAACCCATTAGGTTGTTGTGAGGATTAAATGAGATAATATGAGGTATTAAGACTTAAAAATACTCCAAAAAAGAGTGGTTATTATTACTCTCATTCTTTTCCTTGCCATCATCATGAGAATTTCATGTTCAGGAAGGAAACTCAGATGTGACCTTAACGTGAGATGTCCAGTGCCAGTACTACTGGTCACCTATGGCTGCTGGGCCCTTGAATTATGGGTCTTTCCAACTGAGATGTGTCCTGGTGTAAAAGGAAAACTGGGTTTTCAAAGACAATCTGGAAAAAGGAATGTGAAACATCCCACTAATAATTTTTACTAAGTTTATCGGTACCATCTAGCTATAGACATAATGATCACACTCACCAAAGGGAATCTGTACCTGGACATGGTATATTTTGATTCCTCTTTTTTCCCATTCCTCTCCCCTCCCTTCAAGCCCTCTTCCTCTCCTTATTACCATTAATAATTTTTATATTAATTACATGCTGAAATGATTGGAAAATATTGGGATAATTGTTATTAAAATATTTTAAAGAATAATATGAGAACAAAGCACACGGCCCCCATTCCACTTAAGGAAGAAAATACCCATCAGCCCGCGCTCTTGTGAACTCTCTGCAGTCCACTCCTCGGTCCACATCCCACACAGCCACTCTTGGGACCCGAATGCTTATCCTTCTGAGGCATTTGTTTGTGTGTTTACTAAACAACTCTGTGTCTCGAAAAGAATGAAGACCCACTGTGCATGTTTCTCCACCTCAGGAATGGTGGTGTGATGCGGTGTTCTTCTGGCTTTTGCTTTGTGATTCTGTTTCACTTGACACTGTTTTGCAGATTTATCCTCCTTAACACACACGGCTCTGCGTGTTTATTCTCACAGTAGCCATCTGTGGTATAAATCACCACAATGCGTTGATTCACTTTTCTGCGATGGAGAGTGAGGCTTGTCACTGTTACCGACGGAACCGCTACGGACTTCCTTACCACCTTACCCGTGCGGCAATCACACCACCTTGGATTATCTGGGGCAAGTGGGCTATCGATTGGGTGACACGGATGTGTGCAGCTGGCCGGGCACTGAATGCTGCCAGACTGTCTCTGAGGAGACCGGGCTGTGTACACACCCACTAGCCACATATTCTCGCCAGCACTTAGGGGACGCAGAGAGTTTCCTTTGGGAGAGGTTCGGGGAGGAGTTTTGACTATACAGATAATATTCACTTTTAAAACTAGGTGACATTCCAAAGAAGCATTTATTGTACTATTCCTTATAACGAATTTCATGGAAAGCATTTCAAAACAACGAAAACAATTACTCTATCCTCCACAAAAAAAGCAAATCTGTACACACTGGTGCCCTGTTTAGAAGGCTTCTTTAGCTATCTTGGACCCCTGGGGAAAGGGTGACAGAGCAGCTACCACCTGGCTTGAGAGACCCCTGATGGTCTGGAGCTGACGAGCTCTCTACCTCGGCATGCCCGACAGTCCCCAGCTGGCCCAAGCTGCCACACACCTTCGCACCTTACTAAGAACGTATTCCCCTCGGGGGTCTCCCCACCCCATCCCAGGTATTTTGTTTGAATAACTCCTGCCAGTCATTCAAGACTCAGTCTAAATCTTACCTCCCTGAAAATTCCTTGTTCCACCCTCCATATGCATGCCCAGTACCCCTCGGAACTGCATTAGAAGCTCCCTGGGGGCTCCTTCACAGCCCCCCCGCACACCAAATGTCACTTGTGGGCCCCTCATCTCTCTCTCCATTGGACAATGAGGTCAAGGTTCCACCATTCATCTCTGTGTTCCCAGGCAAAGTGTCTATTCACCATGGACTCAAATTTGATTTTCAACTGAATGCAAATTTAAACCAGAAATTAATTTAAAGTAAGTTGGGTTTAACACTCAAACCCTAGAAAGGATAAAAGACTTATAAATCTGATTAAATATGACTACATGGGACAAAGTTCTGTGTAGAAAAGAAAAAACCACAATGCCCAAAATGTTAAACAAAAACCAAAAGCTGAGAATAGTAGACAAAATAGTGGACAACAAAATCATTTCCCTAAACATGCAAAGCAAATAAATAAATAAGAAAACAACTCAGTGGGAAAATGGGCAAAGAGTTGGCAATTCTACCACAAATAAAAGCAGCTCATACATATATGAAAAAGATTTGACCCTACTCTTAACGAGAGAAAGACAAGTTAAGATTACAAAGAGATACTATTTTCCCTGTAAGACTGGCACAGATCAGAATGTTGGATAATATGCTAATTGGCAAGAGATGGAGTCAACATGAAGCCCTCTCCTGTACTGCTAGGGGGAACACAAATTGGAATCACATTGCGGAAGGTAACCTGATATTCATCAAAATTCAAATGCACTGTGCTCTTTGACCAAGTAGTTACCCTTCCATGGTTTTTATTTTATTTTATTTTATTTTATTTTTATTTTTTTATTCTTTTGGTACCTGGGATCAAACTCACGACCTCATGTTTGCCAAGCAGGCACTTATGCCGCTGAGCTAAACCCCGCGGCCCCTTCCATGATTTTTACATAAAGTTATAGAAGTAAAATATAAAGCATCATACAAGAACACTCACTGAAGTATTGTTTAGAATCTACCTAAATGTTTATCTTTGGGAACAGCTAAGTAATAAGTTATAACCTAGTAATACAATAAATCTCAAGCCTTTAAAAAGATGTGGTTCTTTATGTAATGATATGAAGCAATCAGCAAGACGTATTGTGTAAAAACAAATCCTAGCACGCAAGAAGACTGAGGCAGGAGGATCGTAAGTTTGAGTCCCTCCAGAGCACCTTACTGACACTATTTCAGAAATAAAAAAAATCTAAAGATCTGGGGATAAAGCTCAGTGGTAGAGCACCCCTGGGTTTTGGTCCTCAGTATTACATTTACAAAAAAGGTAAAAACAGAAGAAAAAATAAGTGCGGAATATATTGTGATCAGTTGGAAACGTATTAGTATGTTAAACACAGGAATATGAGAATATATCATCATGCACTATAGGACAGCACCGGTCTGTGAGGGACACTTAGATGAGGATGTAAGAACATGCTGCTAGTGACACAACAGCTGTCTCAGTTTAAGCACACTCTATGACGTAGTCAACTAGGTACACTGTGATGATGATGATGATGATGATGATGATGATGATGATGATGAAATCAACTAGGAATGTACTTCCCAGAACGTTCCCATCACTATGCAGATACATCACTATGGGATGTATTAGAATATCTCTAGAAAGATGAACGGACTGCAGAAGGGAGCTAGTGGTGAGGTACAGGAGAGTTTCTTTTCACTGGGGGCTTTCCTATACCTTTTAATATTACGCCATGTACACAGCATGAAACATAAAGACATTACATATTTTAGATACAGACTCTTTTTATTTGCTCCTAGAAATTTAAGTTCCTACTCATCTCACTTTCCCTCACTCAAAATTACACAGTGTGTGCAAAAAGAAAGCACAAAGAAGGAAGAGAAAAAGCAAGCATCCCATTGAGAATTCTCTTCTCCTCTCCACAGTTTACAGATTAAAAACAAAATCAAGCCCAAGTGCCCTACTGAGGGCTTTGCTTCCTTCTTCCTTTAATTCAGGGAACAGTTTTCCTCTGTCCTGGTGAGGATGGGAGGGGAAGTACCTTTCCAGTGGGATGCTCCAGAATTGGGAGAATTCCCGTGTCCATCACGGCACATGGGCCAGAAGCTCACGTCCAGTGGCCTGCTCTCAAGTGGTGTCCCTGGGAGCTCGAGGGTCAGGTTGGAGTTCTGGGGACCCACAGAAAGGGACCAAGAGGCTCCCGCTCTGCAGGCTGTTTAAACCTGTCCAGGTTGCATGGGGCCAGCACATGTGGTCTTCCACATGTCAATTCTGGATGTTCCTATCCCAAGGAGTCTGCTTTTTAACTATTCAACCACTTCATTTTATAGACAGGGAAAATGACAGGGAGAAAGATCTATGACCAGGAGACCAAGGCAGGCAGCAGTGGGTGCAGCAGCAGAGCCGGAATCACAGACTCAGAATCATAAGGCATCAGAGAAGGTCCCCTCCCATGACCACTGGCTGCCCCAGGTCATTCCAGGTACAGGCCAGGCTCAGATCCAGCCTCCAACCTTCATCACACATGCAGCCTAGGAGCAAATGACATTCTGGTGATACGGGGACCTCCTGTGCACACCCCACACGGAGAGCAAACTAGATAATGGAGAGAAGTACAAGTGCCTGGTAAATTGTACTGATTGGTTTTTGATTAGATTTAAAGCTATTCAACTCAGCAAAACTACAAACAGCAAGTCTCCAAAGTCTTTTTCATCTTTTTGTCCTCAGATATGTGAGGGAGAAAAAGTATGCAGGTGATGGGTCACTGGTTCAGCCACAGAGGAAGCCAAGCTACAAAATCTAGAGGAGAAAAAAAATCAAGAGGAAGCACAAGTCAGCCATCTCTGCTCCCAGCAACCCTTGCTTCCCTCCACAGGCATCGACCCACAGTAGGATGTAGCGGGCACAACCTCTGACCCGGGCTGACCCACGTGTGAGGCTGTGCTGGACTCGCTGGCTCATTGCTCCTTGGCCGCCTGCAGAAGGGCCACCTGCTCAGGCGGCCACTAGGGAGAGGAGGAGAAGCCAGGCAGCCAAGAGAAACAGGCCCAGCAACTTGGTGCATGGGTTGTCCCCGGATGGCTCTGTGCTGGGAGGAAGGGCAGGGGGAGACACAGCTGGCAGGGAGACACCCCACTGGCCCGGAGGGGCAGGACGGGGGCGGGTTGCAGACTTTCACGGACATCTCTGGTCACAGGATCCACAGAAGAAGCCCCTACACCACAGATTATGTAATACCTGTCTCACAGGGCGGCCATGCAGCTCCAATAGGCCAGTATCTCTACAAGGTTTCATGAGGATGAGGGCTACCTTTCCCTTCACCGTCATCACGATCCTGCTGTTTCCCTGCACAACTGTCAGACAGAAACCTCCAAGTATGCCAGTGGGTGTCATTCTTTCGCATTTCCAGGTTCCCCGACTCAAGGACCTGTTTCACACTTCCCAAGGCCCGCCATCACCTCCTCTGCGGAATTTTCCTGCGTTCCCCACCAGCTGGTCTGCGCTTCCTGCCTGACTCCATGGCCATGCGTGATCTATCACAGAGGTACCGGACTCCAGGTCTTGGGAGCTCCTTGAGGGTCAGGGCTGGGTCCCTCCCTCCTGCTGTGGCCTGGGCCAGTGCTCAGGCTGTGCTCCCTGGCTGAGCTGAGCTCCAGGAACGGAGTCAGGGGCCTTGGTGAGGGTCAGCGAAGTCCCACATCCAACACTGACATCAACGTACACTCATTCATCAACTGGCGACCCAAGCTCCCTCCTGTTTCCCAGAGAACTCCCTGGAGGCAGATGGGACAATGAGAGAGCCCCAGGCAGGGAAGCGGGGGACTCGAGTTCTAGTCCTGGTCCTGCCATGTCTCTATCTGCGCTCTCAGGCAAATGCTCTTCTTTCTCTGATCTCAGCTTCCCCACCTGCACAGGGTTAGACAGGTGGCCTCTCAGAGCTGTGTCCACTATGGTATTTCTATGTATGCTCACTGGCCTTCAGATACCTCCTAACACTCAAGCTGACCTCAGCCTTGTTTTTTCCCTTCACTGATGCATAAGGATAGCTTCACTTCCATGGAGGTTCTGTTTTTCCCCAGCTTTTCCAATTCATGAATTTGATAATGCTTATAACCACCCCCCCATACACACACTGTGTCTTGTGCAGTGCTGGAGATAGAGATGAACCTGACATGCGTGCTCTCAAGACGCTCACTGCGAAGGGAGTGGGAGCAGTCATGTTGCTCACAAGGTCCAAAGCCTTCAATAGCTCCCCAGTGCACTCAGCACCAAGTCAAAATTTCATTCCAGCTCCCTTCTACTTTGTCCTAGCTTTGCCTTGACTTGTGTTGTTCCTTTGGTGACATGGCCTGTCTCCATCTTCTCACTGCCTGAGGCTTTCCAGGCTGGCTCAGGTGCACCCCGATACACAGGAGCCTTCTTCACCCTCTAAGCCAAGCAGCAGGCTTCGAACCCTCCTCTAAACACCTCCCCAAGAGACTGGTACCCAGCAGGGAGGCAGCAGGGTGGTCTGAAGGAAAGGGACTGAGTCACCACGTGGCCCTCCCAACCTCCTGGAATCCTGGGCTCAGCCACTCAGCACAGTTCGAGGGTGGCCCCACCCTGGACACAGGGAAGACAGGGCACAGCCTTAGAGGTGGCCCAGACAGAGGAAACTCTGAGCAGTCACCACGGGGTGCGACTTTGCTCCCTTGGGTCCAAGCCAGTTTCTATGGCAACCAGGGACAAATTCTTGCAATGAAGAAACAAACAGCACATGGCTCAGTTTTCCTCCCTCAGGGATCACAAGGACGTGGCCCAGGAGGTGACGAAAGGGACCTGTTTGTCCTCCTCCACTCTGCCACGGCCTCCATGCCCCGCCTTTTCAATCCTGCCTCGATTTCCCCTTCTGTACAATGGGCTGGGTAAACCTTTCCCTCTGTGGGGTCCGGATTCAGTGCCAGGGGCTAGCTTGGGCTTTGGCTCCCTGCCTCCCTAGAGAACTGTCTCCGACTGCAAAGCTCCGTCCCACAGATGACCATCTGGGACCTCAGCCCGGCGATCGCGCGCGTAAGCATTTAAGGTCCGAAGAGACGAAGGCGCGTTCCTCCCGCTGCGGGTCAACCCGGGCTACCGAGCCAGACCCAGTCGGCGGAGGAGGGAGGACGTCCCGCCACCGAGCGCGGCGACGGCCCCTAGCGGCCGCACGGACACCTGCGCCTCCACCAACGGCGAGGAAGCCTCGCTGGGAGACTGGGCAGGCACGGTCCCGATTAGGAAGGGACCCCAAAGAGCAGCGCTGAGGCTGTGCAAGTGAACTGTGGCCAAGCCAGGCCTGGAACCCATAGGTCTCCCCCCATTCCGTTTCCATCCCCCATCTGCCGCCTCGCGTGGGGCTCCTCCTGCCACCCATGCCTAGCATTTAGGTGAGGGCCAGGCCCAGAATCCAAAGACCATCCCACGGATGACTCTCTGGGACCTGCAGCTGGCAAGCTGGGGGTGTGTCGGGTAAGGTGGGGGTGCCTGCTCTGTACTCAGCCAGGGGTCTCTGGCCTGAAATTCCCTGCACGCACCCGCTCCCCTCCCGGGGGAAAAGCGATCCTCAACAGCCCTGTCTGCCCCTCCCCCTTACCCCTTTTCAGCCTGGGGGTAAGGAAATGCTGGCATCTTCTCAGGACTGTTCCTTGCTCTTTCTCTGACTACTGAAATCCAGCCTAACTGCGGCCTCCTGGCCTGGGGCCTCATCCCTTCTCACACCCTGGAAGTTCAGCACGCTATGGACTGTGCCCCAACACTGCGCCTTGCCCTGTGGGGGTGGAATCTCCTCCAGAGTACACCCATCAAGTCAAAGGCCTGGGGGTCTCTGCTCGCACATCTCCACTGCTGAGAGCCCACTCCTGGACTCCTGATCCCATGGCTGGGCAACCTCAGTTCTTCCTCA
The DNA here is from genome assembly GCA_004027295.1 of Dolichotis patagonum. Taxonomy (NCBI): domain Eukaryota; kingdom Metazoa; phylum Chordata; class Mammalia; order Rodentia; family Caviidae; genus Dolichotis; species Dolichotis patagonum. The sequence continues at coordinate 29,322 of PVJX010011146.1, read as the reverse complement.
AGCTGAGCCCAGGCCAGTACCCCTGCACTCCCATCCACCTGGGTGGGCCTAGCTTTGGTTTCAGGGACCACACACAAGGGAGCCTCTGCTTCCTCATCACACTGTCTCAGATGCTGCCCGGTGTGGAAGAAAGGCGGACTCTGCCACCCGCCTGGCATACGGTCTGGGAATCTCTTGTCTCCAAGCCTCGGGTCTCATATCTATAAAGCTAGAGTCTGCGATTGTGTTTTCTCAAGGCCCTCGCCAGAGCCTGTAATTCCACATCCTCTTCGTCTCTGTCTGCGTTCCAGTTTTTCTGGCCACCCTGATGGCCTATTCCCTCAGCCCACAGGCTTCAGGCCTAGAAGGAATGACTCCAACAAGGAGGGACAAACTTACCCTCCCCACGGGCTTCTCTGTCTCTGCACAGTGCAGGCTGGTCGAGGGCAGGAAGCGCGGTGCCCAGGACCATGTCACAGCTCTGGGCCAGTGGGGAAACTTGGTTCCACCCACACCGGAGTGCCAAGGGCTCCTGGGGCTACCTGACCGCCCTACCCGGCGACAAGAACACAGCACACTTCACGCCACACGGCATCCGCTGCATTCAGCAAAGAGCAAGAGGATCTTAGAAAAACCTACCACCCGAAGCATTTCTTAGAAAAAGAACTGTTTCCCTGCCAGGGAAAATCCTGGACCAACTTAGAAAGGAGACCTGGCTGGGCAACAATCAAAGACCCCATTTTTCTGAATCACAGAAGAGCATTTTTCTACATGTAAACTTAGAACGCCTCCTTCCCCTTTCCGGTTTTCATATATAGCATAGGAATTTTCCTGCTCAATGAAGTTACTGTGTGAGTGCTCTCTCCCTCTCTCCCCGTCTGTCTGTCTCTCTGTCTCTCTCTTTCCCCTCTTCTCTATCTCTCCTTCTCTCCCTTTTGCTCTCTGGTTGTCTCTCTCAGGCTTCTGCCCTAAACCAAGAAGATGGGAGGGGGGCTCAGAGTTGTGGTCCAGGACTGCCCTTGGGTTCCGCTGGCCAGCAACCGGAAGTTTTCACCTTCCAGGACTCGCTCCAGTTTCCTAAGCAACTTCTCACCTGCTCCTGCTGCTAGGAGAGAAGCAGGGCAGAGGTCACGCTCTCCTTTTCACAGAAGGCACAGTGAGCGCAGAGGAGGAAGCAACCTGCCTAAGTTCCCCTCCCAGCGGCCAGCACTAAGAGTCAAAAGCTGGGCTCTGTTTACTGCAGCCCACCAGCTCCTGGACTTTCTGGGGGGCTCTCCCATGTGCAGATGCCACCTATGTGTTCCCAGAGACCCACTCACCTTTCCTCCTTGACACTCTCATCTGGTTGCATGCCAGTGCTCAGTCCCCTATCCTCTCAGAGGATTTTGCAAGGCTCAGACTATGCCAACCCATGTCTCAGTCTGCAGCCCAGAGCTGGCAAATCTGAATGAGGGGCAACAATAACACCCGCAGCAAAACCTTGCAGAGGACTTGCTTGGCACCAAGCATTGTTCAAAGAACTTGCCACAGGTCAATTCATCTTCTACTTGACTCTACGATGTAAAGAATACTGCTATTCTCATTTTACAGGTTTGAAAACTGAGGTCTGAAGAAGTTACTGTTCCCAGACTGAGGTTGATGAATGATTGGAATTAGGATTCAAGTGAGAGTGGGAAAGATGGTGGAAAGGTTCCGGCCCTGGCCACTCAGCAGAGTCCCTCCTGTCTAGCGCTCCAGGACCACAGTCTTCTGCAGTCTGCCTTGGTGATTCCAAGCCCTTCTCCCGGGCCACAGTCACAGGTAAATGCCTGGAGTCGAGTCCACTAACTGGCTGTGTGACCTTGGTCAAGCCCCTTCACCTCTCTGAGCTGGAGACTCCTACTCTGTGTGCTACACTGCAATAGGAGCTCACTCACCACAGAGCCTGCGGAGGGCAGGTAACACCGTGAGTACCACGCCACGCACAGGGCCTGGCATGCAGTGAGCACTAATGTGGTCGTGTGGGTCCCCCCTAACTTGATTGGTGCAAACTGGGGCCAGGCACGTCCTCAGCCTCACAAATGCAGACCATCAGAGAATGCATATAATCGGATATTGAGCCCGAGAGCAGTGGCCTCTGGGTCAGCCCGGACAGAGAGACAGAAGTGAGCCCTCCCTCTGAGACCCCACCAAGTGTGCCCCCTACACACACACACACACACACACACACACACACACACAACATACACACACGGCGAGCCCCTCAGTCCTAGCAGAAATCAGCCTCAGTGCAGGAGATGTAGCTGAGCACATGCGTGTGTGGTGGCACCTGCTGTCACTGCAGTGAGGGCCTTTGGTCCCTTCCTGCTCCCCTTCCTCAGACTTCTGAGCCACCCCCAGGGACCAGGTGACAGACAGGCCATGGGTGTGAGCAAGCATGTACAGCGATGGGCATCGGGGAAGACTTCCGAGGTCAACTGCTGTGCTTCATGGACTTTCCTCTTCCCTGTGGGGAACAAAGACCCTTTGAGTGTGATGAGGTCCTCGACTCCCGAGAATGACATCAGCTAAGTGAGTCACCGCCCCAGGCAGGCAGCTCTGGAGGGCTCCGCTCTGGCTGTGCAAGGAAAACATGGGAACAGCTTGGAGGAAAAGATGCCTTCCGGGAGCACCTACGGTGCACGGGTGTGGACATGCAGAGGCCTGCTGCAAGGGGCATCCACAACTCCTGGCTCCTGCAGACCACCAGTCTCCACATTCAAAGGCAAAGGCTCTAGCTCACAGGTAGACATCTGGACCTGAGGGGCTCCAGGGGGCATTTTCCAAGGCCCAGCCACAGCATAGACATACACGGGTTCACTTGTACACATTCCTACCTCCACTGCGACAGACGATCATACAGACTCACATGCGCACTCACAAACACACACACACGTGCACACAGTCACACACACATACCTACTCACATGCACTCACACATTCCTTCCCGGATGCTTTCTCGCATGCTAACACATTTGCACACTCACCTACCTCATGCACACTCACACCCAGACATTCCAGGTAACTTTTTCAGTGTATTGGGTTCTCAGTGAAGACAGAGTCCTGCAGCTAAAGTCAAACAAGTGGCCCAGGCCCTCGTGAGCGTGGAAGCGAGGGCACGGGAAGGAGGTAGTGTCTGCGGGTTACCCTCTCTTCTCTTGCTCCTGGTTAAAGGCTGAGATCTCTGGTGGTGTTTCCCACACGGGGGTTTCGGTTTGTCTGGAGGGCACATGCTCTGTATTTTCTTTCCTCTCCCCAGAATGCCTGATTTGGGGTCACACGTTCACAAGCATTGTGTCCCATCAGCCTATCCCTGGGCAGCAGTGCTAGCAATTGTACCTAAGGACACAGGAGCAGCTGCCATACACAGCTGACACCTGGCTCTTGGTCCCAAACCTGCACTGGGTGACGTGTAATAAACGCCTATTTTGTGGGGGTACAGGAGAAGGCAGTAACAACAGTGGGGCTCGTGCGTCCTGAGCCCACTCTGTCCCAGGCACCAAGGGCTGCCGGGCACAGCAATGCTTCTCATCCCCGCTACTCACCGGATCACCAAGGAGGACTTATAAGATACCAACACCTGGACCTCTCCCCAGAGACCTGATTCCATTGGCTCAGCTGGGGCCAGGATATGGGGAAGTCACACAGGTCCCCAGGTCACCATGATCACAGCCCTGGGTTCTTCACACCAACCCCACTCCTACTGTTCCCAACTCACAGGTGAAATTTAAGCACAAGGTAGTTACATTCCATGTCCGACTAACAGCAGCAGCAGTCACATCCAGGAACTGGGGATGTTAAACCCTCACAGGTCTGACGTGAGGTGCTGAGTCCCTGTCTGCTCCTCCTGGGAATTTCCCGGAAACCTCCCAGGCTGACCTCCGTAGGAAGCACGCCCTGACTGTCCCAGCCCTCAGTGATGTGGGCCATACCTGCCTCTGTTCCCACTGCCCTGACTGCCCCTCCCCACTGCCCCATCCACACTCAGCACCTCCCTGGCAGCGGGGTGACAGCAAGAGGCCATCATCTCTCACGGCTCCTATTTCTCACCAGCTGGTGGGACGGTCTAGTCCTGCGGCCACTACTCTCATTGTGGCTGACCTGGTACTTTTTTTCAGAGCTTGGAGAAGGTTCTTTCAGCAGCTGGTTTTGTGCAGAAAGAGCCAGCCAGCTCTGGGTTCAAATTCCAACTGTGCCACTACACACTATGCAACTTTGGACAAGGTACTTTAGCTCTCCGAACCTTGGCATCTACGTCTGTAACACAGGAATAACAACACCTACTTCAGGAGAGGCTTTTGGTTTTGTTTGTTCATTTGTTTGTTTTTTGTTTTGGGTTTTTGTTTTCTTTCAGGTAGCGTCTAACTATGTCTAGGCTGGCCTTGAACTCCTGGCAACCCTCCTACCTCAGCCTCCTAAGTGCTGGGGTTGTAAGCATGCACCACCACACCCACAAGGGAGAGTTTTGAGGCTGACTTGAGATAAAGGACATAAGCACTGAGCAGAGAGTCCAGCAAAAGTGTACATTTAATAAGTCACAGCAGTGGCTGCTAGCACTGTTCAAGATATTAGCCCTTCTCTCTCCCGTAAGCTACTGTCTAGAATTGCTATAAAAGCAATTCTATACTTTTCCCTCTGGTCATCATTTTTCTCACCTACTGAATGGAGTGACACAACTTCCCTCACTAGAGGTTGGTGAGGATTAATTATGGACCTGGATGAAAAAATTAGCATGGACAAAGGGCTCCTGACAAGGCTCTGAAACAGCAGATTAGCAAAACTACAATGTGCTGCAATACTATAATATGCCCAGTGTGGCTTCATAAGCAAAATTTCCTGCATTAACCTGGGGATGGGCTATGCTGAGTAACATGATGCGAACCCCCACTGAGGGCAAGAAGCTATGTGCAGCTGTGGAAGTGGTAACACTACAGCACGTCCCCTAGAATGAGCTCAGTGTTGACTCCACAAAGATATGGGCAAATCTAGCATACCTGCAATCCAAGCATTGCAGAGGCTGAGGCAGGAGGATCCCCACAAACTCAAGGCCAGCCTTGGCTACGTAGTGAGTTTAGTGCCAGCCTGAATTACATAGTAAGATCCTATCTCAAGAAAAAAAAATTCAAATCCTAATCTCAGGGGTCTCTGAATGCCATCTTATTTGTAAAGTTTCTGCTAATTTAAATTAATGAGCTTAAAGTAAGGAGATTGTCCTCAATTAGCTGCATAGAGCTTAAATCCAATAACAAGTGTCCTCAAAAGACACACAGAGGGGCATCTGATAGACCAAGGGAGAAGGCACATGACTATGGAAGCAGAAACTGGAGTAACACAGCCACGGGCCAAAGAATACCAGCAGCCACCAGAGGCCGGAAGAGGTAAAAAATGAATTCTCCCCTAGAGACTGCAACACCTCGACTGCAGAGTTTTGGCTTCCAGAGCTGTACAAGAATAAATTATTGTTGTTTTAAGCCATCCGTTTGTGGTTCTTTGTTACAGCAGCCCCAGGACACATACATTTCCTGAATGCTTCATGCAGCAAGCACAAGTCCATGTGACGTTCCTGGCTCATTCCACACTCACTGCGACTTCCTCCAAGGAGGAAGTATTATGATGGCTTCTCTTTTATAGGTGCAGCAAGTGCAGAGAGCTCATGTTACACAGTTCACAGGTGGTAGAGGCAGGATCTGGACCCTGATGGTCTAGGCGCATAGCCCACGTGCTTATCCATGACACGGTGGGTTCTTGGCGTGTGCTGTGGGGACCAGCAGTCCAGCAGCAGCATCCATATCTCTGGTGCACGCTCAGGTCTGAGGTCTGCGCTGCGACTGGGACCAAGTGTAGCTCCCGGGGAATCAAGGCGCAGAAGACTAGCACAAAGGGCCAGCTGGGGAGGGTCTGCTGCAGGGTCTGAGGCTCAAGTGTGGGGCTTAGGGGAGGGGCCTCAGCTACTTCTACCAGGGACAGACGCTGGAAGGGCCCCAGAGCTAGAAGAAAAAGATGGAGCTTTCCTGTAATTGTAGCACAGCGACTGAGTGATGTCCCAAACAGGTTGATGGGATGCTGAGTCCTCTAAGTGACTTGATCCCATGAACAGGAAACAGGAATGTCCCGGGGCTTGCAGGAAGCCGCCAAGTGGCCCTCGCTGACAGCAAAGGAAGCTGACCCGCAGGAAGCCTGCTCCAGGCCATCCCTGCAGGTAACCAGGTTGGAAAGAGGCCTGCAACCCCAGCCACCGGGCCTGGGAGAGAGGCATGAGGGCTCTGTAGCCAGGAGGAAGCTTCTGGTCTTTGACTTCACTATACCACCTAGGAAGGTCACACAGGGCGGAGTGGCCCCATATCTTGCAGGGGCTACTTCCTGAGCCTTACCCCAGCCCCCCCTCACCCACACCAGGCTCAGGAGTCTGAAGACAAAGGCTACTCTACCTACACTGGGCCTGGTGTATACGTCCACAAATGAGTCACATCTCTCTCCAGGAACAACCCCTTCCTCACACCGGAGTTTCCCAGGAGGCCCCAATTTCTTAGACTCTGCTATTATCTATTCACTGGCTGTGTCCCCCACTGGCCTATAGACCCTTAGGGGGACAGGCAGCATGTTCAGTTTCATCTCTTCATCTCCCAATTTCACCTCCTCTTCCCTGACGCAGAGCCTTGCACGAGGTTTGGTGGCAGGTGAGCTTTTGACGAATCAGTGAATGAATGAATCGATTCACGAACAAATGAATAAATAACGTGCATGTAAGTCAATGAAAGAGCTTCATGGACAAGACAGAGTGTGTGGTCATCTTCACACACCATGTTTACTATAATCAATCACAAAATACACTCATGAATGCCAGTAATTGTCACAGTAGTCCCACCAGCACCGCTGTACTTCATAACCTAACTCTCCTTGGGCCCCCGTGGCTGAGGTATAATATTAACAGCTACCTAAGGGCTTAATGTCGACTCTGAATGGCTACAATCCCACCCTTTCAGCTGACCTGTGAGCAGGGGGCTTGGAATAACTGGCCTTCTGCAGAATGGCTGCCCTAGACTCTTGTCCCCAAGCCAAGCTGGGAGTGCCTCTGCTGGGCACACTGGCTTCTCAGACTTCGGACTAAATGCAGCTGCCTCCACCTTCTCCCTCCCGGAAAGAAGGACCCGAGTGGGGCACGTGGATACAGATGCTTCCCCTTCTCTGGACAGACTGTTAGGTTCTGGCAGTTTGGCTGGAGGCCTGAAAGGGCTGCTCAAGGCCCATCCAGGTGTTGGAGGACTGCAACCATGGACAAGATAGGATGAGACAGCCCAGACCTCGCAGCCCCGGGAACACAGCAGATCCTCCTGCAAAGATGAAGAGCCTCCTCCACAGAGATGGGCACCGAGTTGGAAGGAGGGCCATGGAACGGTGGGAGGGACTTGAAAAAAGTATTGGAATTCTGGAGCTTTTGCTCCATGTTGCACTAAGTCTCTGTCTAAATAAAGCATGTCCTGGGGTGTGTCCTGAATTCTTCGGTATGGCTGATACAACTCAGCCAATAAAAACTCTGTCAGAAGTTGCTATTCACAGGCCTCCAGGCAGTCATAATCTACATGATCCTTGCCCCTGGGAAGAGGGGACTGGATCCCAGAAAAGGAGACAAGAGGGGTCCTCCCCATCATTCTCTTGATCATGGCCCAAGTCTGATTTTTGTCACAGTCAATATCTATGGGTCAACCTTTTCTGGATTTGGCCTGGGCTGAACTTGGTGGGATGTAGAAGGAAAGGAATTCGGTCCTTGACTACTCCTCAGATCCTAGTAGAGGGCCTGAGCTCGGGGCCCCTGGCCACAGGCAAAGGTCCACGGGGTCTGGAGATTCTGGGAAGAGCCTGAAGGAGGGAACGACTGAGAAGGGCCTGGAAGGCTTTGCACAGGTGAAGGCGATGCAATGGAATGAGCAGAGGACATAGCAAACCCATGGTCAGGAGAGCTGGGAAGATGCCATTCCAGGAATCAGAGGTGTGGGAACCACAGACAACCACAAACACTGAAGCAGAAAAAAGGGAAATATGGGTCCAGATACACCCTAAGAACTGCTACGCAAAGGGTCAGAACAATCTGCTAAGGTGGAACCCTTCCTCAGACGAATGGACTGAGGATGGAGGCGATCAAAGCCATGAGCTGGTAACTGGGGTGGATGAGAATTCACTTTCCTTCTATTCTTAACTCACTTTTACACTTAGTAGATGAGTCAGATAGTGGGGAGACTTGCATGTCAGGCCCAGGGAACTAAAATGTATGTGACAGGAAACGAGGCACCTTGGAAAGCTTCTGAGGAGGGCTCCGGCTGACCATTTTAGGAGAAGTCACCCCTTCACCTTGAGCTGTTGTCCCTGGCAGTTGGACCACTTCCCTTCCCGTGCCAAGGAGAGAGTAGGACTGGGCAACTTGGAATGCAGAGTGCAGGCGTGGGTCTGGCAACAGAGGAGACGCATTTTCTTTCCTGCAGTCTCTCAGCACTTGGCATGTTGTGCCCTGGGCAAAGTCAAGCTGCCCTAGGAACTGCCTGGGGCATCTTGACAGATGGGCCGGTGTGAATTGAGCCAGGACAGAATGAACCTGTGCCTTCAGCAGGCTCCGTGAAATCGCGCCTGTACTATCAATGCAGATGAAGAACTGGGGTGACCAGAGCTGGGATAGACCTCAGAGTCTGCATGGTCCAATGGCCCCAAGATGAGACGCTGAGGCCCAGCCTGACGGCAAGACCCATCCCACCACCTACAGCATGGTGTGTTCCCAAATATCCAGGCCAAACTCACCTGTGATCCAAGTCTGGCGTAGCACTTGTCTACACCGGGTGCCCACCGCGGGGGTGAATGTGTTTGTGTCTGTGGTAGAGACACATATAATAACAAATGCCGCTGAGTAGGGGAAATCAACATAAGAAATTTGTCCTACTGTTTCAAACACACTACATCCTTCTACACATTTTCTGGCTCAATTGTGCAAAGAGACCTGCTCTCTGCAGAATGCAGGGGTCCCATTTGGCTCTGAAGTGGGAATTGAGTTTAAGGAGAAGCCAAAACAGATGGTGACCCTGAAGTCATATCTGAAATAGGCTGACTCTTGTTTGGTGCAGATGAAAGCTTGGCGGTCCCCAGATGTCTGCTGGAGGAAAAGCCCGTAGCCTCTAGATTCACTCGAGGGACTCAGACCTTCCAAGGAAAGAACTCGGGTGACACCTCCTAAGTGGAGGCCAGTGGAGTGAAGAGGGGGTGACCCTGGAGGGACCTGAGAAGGACCAGCCTTGCTTAGCTTGGTGCAGGAAAAGATACAAGATTGGGTACCAGAGATACTGCAAGCAACTTTCTGCTGTACCACGTACTAGCTACGCAACTTAGGAAACATTCTTCAACTTTTCTGAGCAGAGGTCTCCTTATATGGACACAGAAATGGCAACAGGCAGCTCTTAGTGCTGCAATGCAAGGTGAAATTCAGGTGCCTCGGACACCCTGCTTATCTCTGTTCATGTCACTCCCTTATCCATGGATTCACAAATAATTACCAAGTGCTAGTGACCACGTGCCTGTCACCGCTAGTGCTGGAGACTCAGGCTGAACAGAACACACATGGCCCTGGTCCTCAGCATGGAGGGTCTAGAACGTGCTCCTCAACCCCGGGCAATGAAGCATGGGGCCTTCAGAGTGCTGGTGTGTGGTCTTCATTTTAATCAGAATGCGGCCCAGGCCTTGGAATTTTAAAAGCTGTGCTGTGGGGTGAGGTACACAGTCCTGGGAGAGGTCACTGTCAGCTCGGCCTTTTGCATCCCCTACAAGGGTCTTCACGCCTACCTCCTCCCCACCAAGTAGAAGCACCCTTCTGTTCAAGTGAGGAAATCAATGCTCTTTCTGAGCAGCGTGCCTGGGTCGCAAGCTAATGCATGACAGATCTGGGATGTGGAGTCTGTGTGATAATCCCAAACTTAGCTCCTAGTCATACGCTGCCAGGAGGACAGTACCCCTCCCAAAGCTCCTGAGAGGGATAGAGACTGACAACACACCCGTGGTTAGGCGGTGGGCAGCAATTCCAGGGTGGGGTCTCTAACAGCCAGGAGATAGGAGTCTAGCCCCAGTTCCAGAACCGCTTATGCTAGCAAGTTCCTTTCTCTCTGGAGCTTCATCTTTCCGTCGGTTACTTGAGGGAGCCCATTTAAATAATCCTCCACCTCCAGTATTTTCCGTTCTCAAGTTCCCAGGGTGCTCTGAGGTCAGTGACATGGGGAAGAAGTGAGCTATGCAAGGTACATGAATGCTGAACTGTGCCTTCACCACAAGGAGCCACTATGCGGCCTGGGCCACACTGGGTAGGTGGCTGCCTCCAAGGGGCAGTTCTTAGAAATCCTGAACTTGTACATGACTGGCCAGCCTCCCACATACATATGCATGAGCAGCATTCTTCACATTCTGCTCAAACTTCCCAGGCTAGGGCAGCCCCACACATTTATTCCTGGAAAGGTAAACACAGATTGAGAAGGGCAAGCTTCCCCAAGCCATCAGCAGAGACATACTGCTGTGCACGCAGGAAACATTTACGAAGCACCTGCTGTACGTCAGGCACCGTTCAAGGACCTTCTCTCTTGGACTAACAGTTTTAGTGCAAGAGCTTGGAAGGGTAGTGATCTAGTCAGTGTCACATGTGAACAGCCTCCTCTATGCCCTTCATGTTGTCATCTGTCTGTCAACAGAGAGAATATTTAGGAAGAATTGATTTTGCCACCCTTCACAGTAACGCCGTGACTCTTCCACAATTCAGGGACCTCAAATCTGTAAACATCATCATCTCCACCAAAGCATCTTATCATCAAAGAGAGGGAACCCTATACCTGTGGGCCTGAGTCTAGCAAAAGAGCAGCCCAGGAACTTGCAAATTGAATTAAAGTCTTCTGCTTTAACGTGCATAAATTTTCACTCTGTAACACATGCATGTGTTTTTTTAAATAAAGTAAAAATGTTCTCAAGTATTTCCCAGTTATTACTGGTCTCCTTGCCCCAACTTACCAACCACTGAGTAAAGTAGATGCTCCAGGAAATGAACAATGTGGCTCTTTGCGGGCTGTCACACAGCCAAGAAAAGGATGCGCACAGCCCCACTGGAGAAGCAGGGCTCTAAAGGAATGGCTGGGGCAGGAGCAGGGCAGCGCACCATGCTTACCCCACTGGTGCAACCACCTCTGAAGGAGCCACACCCCCACACACCCCAAGTACAAATATCTCAAGCCTTCCCACCCCAGATACTCCTTCCGAGACCTCCTTTCTCTTCCTTGGCAAGAGCATTCTGCATTGTGTCTTTGGATGCATGCTCTTATATAGAGACCAGAAGACAGACATGCCAGAGCTGATCCCAGCCCATCATCATCATCCAGACAGGAAGTCACTTTGCAGGGCCAGGGTGACTGAGTCTCCCTGCTCAGGGCAGAAGTTCTTGTCTCTCACCCTGCCCCACCTCTTGGCCAGGCAGCTGGGATGGTCTGAGAAGAGCCATGGAGTCCAGGGGCTTTCAGCACTGGCTCGGGATCTCACCGTGACTGTCTCCTAACTTGTAAGTCTCTGAAGCTGTCTCCTCTTGGGCGACACAAAGGTGGAAGCTCTTTTAACCTCACCAGGAAGCAATTCACTCTGTATTAAGCAGACACAGAAGCAAGCCAGGCAGCTGAGGCCACAGTACCACTCTGTAACCTACCCACACCAGACGCCCCCAGCTGGTGCACCCCAGGTGGTGTCACATGATTCCCAAGAGATTTTCCTGACTTCGCAGTACTGATTAGATGCCCAGTGATTCCCACCCCCACTCACCTCTTCATAGCACCATTTACCACTTACAACATTCAGTTCTTTGTACAAATCTTCATCTAGTGTCAATACCCCTCATTAGATGACAGCTCCACAGCATGTCACACACTGCCTGGTAGCCAGTGGGTGGTCAATAAATGTTTATTGGGTAAAGGTGAGTAAACAAATAGATGAATGAAAGCAACCAGGTGACTACAGGCAAAATGGACTCCAACAAGAAATTCTGCAATTAATCGTATACCACCTGCCCACCTTGAAAAGCCTTTTTGGTTATGCTTCACCATTCCCACACCAGACTACGGTTATCTTCCCCATGAATGATTCTAACTTCCAAAGGTGAATGACAGGTCCTGGCCCTCCTAGTGCTTGGTGAGATGGGTCTGCAAATAAATCCAGACCCCTGGTCGAATGAACCAGGTATTAGCAACGCTGCGTGGAGCCGTAGGAGGGCTTAGGGATGGTAACAGTAACACTTGGATTGAAGCTGGCTGTCATGACCATTATAGTTTATGGGGGTTTACTGCATTCCAGGCACTGTGCTAAGAGTTTGGGAGACACTATTTCATTTACTGGTCACAGGAAGCCCAAGATGGGCACGATGATCATCACCACTCTTGCAGATGAAGAAACTAAGGATTTAAGAACATCAGTCAATAACCCAAGGTCATATTCAGAGCCTGGAACAAAATGAGGTCTACCTATGCCATGGCCCAACCTCCCCCCGCACCATCAAGCACAGCAGTGCACACTTCAGCATCTCATGCATGACTGGGGGCAGCTACAGGACATGCTCCAATGCCCTAGGTCTGGACAAGACCCGAGACCCTGCCTTCTTAGCAGGCGTCCTGGAGATGCCAATGCTGCTGATTCAGGGAGCACCGTTTCTGAGCAATTCTCTCAAGGAGAAAAGGCGGAGGAGGGTGTGAAGGGAATGGCATGGTGTAGCTGCGCCAGGGCACAGGGAGGATGTGAGAGTCGAAGAGGCCTTGTCTCCAGCCCAAGAACGTTGGAACTTACCATGCTGTAATGGAAAGCACGGAAAGGCTTGCAGAAGGGGCACAACAGGACTGGACCTGCGCTTTAGACAAGCCATTCTTCTTACAGGGAGAAGATGTACCAGAGGTCAGAGAGGAGAGATCCTACTGACAACCCTCCTTCAGAGAGAAAGGGCACAGGCCTGAACTGGGTGGGGCAAGGGGTGCCAGGGAGAGAATGCATGCGACAGACACTGCAGGACCACTGTGAAATTCAGCTGCAGTACTCTTTCCAGGTGCTAAAAGGGCCCCAGTCATTCCACACATCGGAGCAACAGCGCAGAGATTACAACAGATGGTAACAAATACAAACTCAGATGGACACAATTTAGTGAGGCTGTCTCAAAATTTAAAAATTTTAAAAAAGGACTGAGGCTATGGCTCAATGCAACGGTCTTGGGTTCAATCCCTAGTATTAAAAAGAAAAAGAAAAAAAAGGGAAGGGACAGGACAGGATGGGAAAGGAAGGGCAAGAGAGGGGAGGGGGGGCGAGGATCCAGCAAAACGCTTTCTCCAGTCCAGACTTCCCTCTCTTTCCACATTAAGTGCCTCCATCCAGAGAGCAGAAACGAGTGGCCAAGCTCCGCAGCCAGGAAAGCAAGGAATCCTGACTACTAAGCCAGGGCTGAGCATCTCAGACCAGAGAAAATGAAGGCGTACGGCTGTGACTCAGTACCAGCCCACACCACACGTAGACATTAAACAAACACAGTGATTCCATCTCTTAAACTGGGAGCTCATATCCTAAAAGGGGTGGGGAGACCCTGAAAAGGAGCCATCTACTGTAGACAACCTGAAATAAAATTAGAAAATGTGTCACATGGAAAAACTCTACAGTAAGACATGGTTTCTCCTCCCCACCCCCACCCCACCTTTTTTCTCTCTGAGCATGAGTAATCTGGCATTTTAACTGGACAGGGCATCTGTAGTCTCTGTTTTGTACAAATATACACAGTCGTTGGGCAGTTTTGTGTCCCAGCTTATGAATGGGCTGCCAGTGAGGGACGTGCTCAGAACGACAGGACCAGGGCTGAGCACTGCTGAGGTGAATCACTGCCCCTTGTCCGCCTCGAAATTTGGCCAAACTGAACTCCGATGTCCTAGAGTCTTTTTCCTAACAGTGACTTTAGGGTTCACCTGATTTGACCCCTTCATTTTCCAGATACAGAAACCAAGGCCCAGAAGTTATGGAAATTTGCCCAACACAGAAGAACAAGTAAATGTCAACAGACAGGCTCTGGACAAGTTCCTGCAATAGTTGTTCCCTGTGGTCATAGTTGCCTCTAGAGCTTGGGGGTCCCATCTTCGCAAGGGATGACCTGGAAGTATGAGGGTTCCATGGGTTATTCCCTCAATGGTCACTGCCTGAGCAGGTCCAGGGCTAGGTGCTGGAGATACAGGGAATCAAAGGCCCTCCCCACACACCAGCCATCCGCAGGTCATGTTGGTATGAAATCAGATAGATATTCTGAAAGATGAGGCCAAAACAGCACTTAGTGGGACTTCTAGGGCCTCAAATGCCATGGTAAGCGGTACAGTGTTGTCTGGCTTCAGTTGCCATTATAATTATTTACCACAATTTCAGTGGCTGAGAAAAACACAAATTTATTATCTAACAGTTCTGGAGATCAGAAGTCCAACACAGGCCTCACTGATAAAAATCAAGGTATCAACAGGCTGTAGTTCTTTCTTGAAACTTTAGGGGGAAAAAAATCTCCTCTTGTTTCTAGCTTCTAGATGCTTCTTCTATTCCTTGGCTTGTGGCCCCTTTTTCCATCTTTACTCTCTTCTTCTCCCTCCTTCTTTGATTTGAAGGATGCTTGTGATGATACTCGGCCCAATCAGATCATCTAGGATCACCTCCCTCTTTCGGGGTCAGTTAAATGTCAACTGTAATTCCATTCATAACCCTTTACCATGAAGCCTAACGTAATCACAGGTCCTGGAAGTTTGGACATGGACCCTTTGGAAGACTGTTATGCTGCGTACCATAGTTTTCAGGGGCAGAGTGCGGAGCAGGAGTAACATAATCAGAGCTAGTTGAAGCTTCACTGTGCATGTGAATCACCAGGGATCTCCTTAAAATGTAGATTCTGGTTTACCGAGTCCTGTGAATGAGTCAGGAAAGCCTGCATTTCTACCAAGTTGCTCGGTGAAGCTGAGGCTGCTGGTGGACCACAGTCGAATAGCCAGAAGCTGGAAGATTACTGAGGCTGTGAGGTGGGGCATGGGTCATGCAGTGGAAAGAACAAAAGTAAAACATAGTTGTCTGTACTATTGTCAAATGGTCACTGAATTCCACTTCCTAAGGGGAGTTGAATACATTAAATACACACAAACAGATACCTCTATATATCAATATTATATATAAACACACATACACATTACTGAAGTGTACATTTAAAACATGGGAAGCACCATAGTACCATTATTAGCACACATCACATTCTTGTTCACCCGAAGCTCTCCGTGCACCAGGAAACCCCATTCTTGGCTGACTCTGCGACCAATTGTACCATGACCTATTCATTGTCCTTCTGTGGGCTGCACAGTAAAAGCAGACCAGCCAGGACTAAGACGGTGTGACGGGAGGTAGAGAAGCAGCCAACTGAGTCAGTTTCAGAGGGAAATCTGGGTGAGAACTCATGGGATTGCATGAATTTAAACTCAGTCTGTCATCACCTGAGATCTATGCAGCTCTGTCTCAGTGGATGGAATGGTTATAACTTCCCAGCCTTCCCTGGGAAATGTACCTTACTTTATTTTCACGCAGTGTACTCTGTTGCTGACCCATCTGTTGTAGGAAGCCCCACTCTGACCTCTCCCTGCTCCCACCAGCCATCACACTGGATGGGAGCAGGGTGGTCGGCCCTGGAGCTACACATAGACTCTGCCACGGTCAAGGGTTCGTAACGCGGAGTTTTCATGAAGATCACCAGAGACTCGGGCTTTGAATGATTCATTCATTAACACAGTCAAATGTTCATTGTGTCCACTTGGTACTATGTCAGATGCTGGGGAAATATGGATAAACAAAACAGAGTTCCTGGCCTCAGGGAACCCACAGTGCTGTGGGAACAGGGAAGCCAGGCGGCATTGAACTGGTCACCAGTGACAAACCTGATGCTCATTTCTTAATCCTTTCAAGTGAGAATTTACAGATAACAAATGCAAGGCAAGTGGCTCCAGATCATCCAAAAGGAAAGAGCAGAACTGAGACTTGAACCCACGACCATGAATCCCAGAGCTCATGGATATGAGCTACAACCCCTGAACCTCCCAGGGTGCTGGCTTCTCACCTGTGTTTTGAGCATGAATAGGCACTTTCCCTCTCTGGGACTCAGCACCACCACCCTTGAAAAGAAGCCACTGGATTTGAGTGGCTTGTTCTTAACCCTGATGCGCCTTAGAATTGAACCAGGAGCTTTGAAAGCCCACTGGTGGGCGCCATTATGGGTTCCTGAGGAATTCCCAAGGTGTTTCGAAGGGTGACAACTACCAGGATCCTGTATGAGCACTCACATTCTGATTTCCTGAGAAAAAAAAAATCCTCTTTACTTTTCTAGCCCTTAACACAAGGCACATGAAAAACAGCTAAGTGAACGGGGTGGGGGAAGGAAGGCTTCCCAGCTCCAGTCAGCAAGGGCTGCCGTGTGGAGAAGCACAGCGGGTCCTTTTCCTCTCACTGCTGGAGTTTTCTCCTTTTGAATTAAACAGGCGGTAGCCATGAGTACATGCAGGGTGAAGGACGCATCTGGAGTGCAAATTACCACTGCCTTTCAAAGAACTCAACCAAAGCCTTAAACATGGGCATGCACCAGACACCAATAATTTGTTTTAGGAATTTGTGCTGGAAGTAACTGCCATAGAAGTCAAATACAGAGCCATAAGAATGTGGTCATCACAACAGGGAGAAATTAAAAGGAACCTAAAAACAACTAATTTAATTATGGAACATCCATACAATGAAATACTATTTCAATTTAAAAAAAATTCGACACTCCAGAGAAAGTATCTTTTTAGATGATTACTCAAGTAAGAAAAGCAATCAACAAAATACAATGTGCAGAATGATCTGTGCATATTCTAAAATATCTTTAGGCTTAGAAATTAAAACTTGAAAGTCAGCCTGCCAGATGTTATGTCCGCTTTTAAAATCCTGTTTTTCTGGTCATTTTTTTGTCCCAGGTTTTTATAATGATTATGTATTACTTTCATGATCAAACTTTAAAATTTTATTTTGAAAAAGCATCTCCTCTTTCAAGGCTGCCTGGGTCCCTCTGTCGCCCCATCCTCTCACACGCACTGCCTGAGCTGCTCTGGACAAGCTCCCCGGCCCCGAGGCCCGCAGCTGCATGCCCACCTCCGCTAGGAGGGAGTCTCTCCAGGATGGGCACTGAGCCCCGTGCAGCCCTTTAGCTACCCCACCACCCCCAGGCAAACAGGCAGACAAGAAACGCGGGTGGACGGCACACCCTCACAGCACTTTTCTGTCCCATCCAGCTTTGGCATGCCACAAGTATGGCCTGGATAGGACTGGGCAGGTGGGGCCGAGTGGAGCTAGGTTGGATGGGCTCGAGTTTGGTTGCGCTGACTTGGCCTGAGTTGAGTGGGGCCGAGTTGAGTGGTGTTGAGTTGATTTGGGTGGAACTGAGCTGAGTTCTGATGGGAATCACGAATGGGCTTCACGCATCAGACAACCTGAGCCCATGTGTCTCTCCTAAATGCTGTCCAGGAAGAGGTGTGGACCTCTCCCGAGCTCTGCACTAACCCTAGACTCTGTCTCTGACTCTCTGTGTCTTTGTCTCTGTTTTTCTCTGTCTCTCTGTGTTTCCCTTTCTGTCTCTGTCTCTGTCTCTGTCTCTGTCTCTCTCTGTCTCTGTCTCTCTCTCTCCATTTGGGGTGGAGCAGAGGCAGGTGATCAGTCAACAAACCCCTGACGCCATCCAGCTCTCTGCACTCTTCCCTGACAGAAGCGGCTCAGGCCGCACCATCTTGTGCTGTGACGCTGAAGACTTGTTTGCGTATCCATTCTCCTCATACACATTGATGTCTACACTGAGTTTCGTGTAAGTCTCTTTCATTTGTACAGCCCTCACCCAGCTACCACCACTAGTATACTCCTAGTACCTAATCACACCATGAGGAAATTATCTGAAAAACCAACCTATCCTAAAAAACCAACGGCTTTGTTGGTTTTATACAAGGCTCAAGGTTTTATACATATCTCAAGGCTATGTGGATTTATACACACACACAAGGAATTGACTTATAGCACTGAAATAACAGAGCTAAATTTAAATCATTAAGATAAACAACTTTCATATATATATATATATATATATATATATATGAAAAAATATATATATATTTTGCCTGGCACCACTTTGGAAAAAACCTGACTTTCTATTACACCCTAATCTGTGGTCCATTTTAAACAGATCAAGCTGTAGAAATTAAAAGAAAACTGGAAAGTAAGTTCACATATTTTAGTCAGAAGAGAAAATATAACTTCACAATCTCTGACAAAAGCGAAGCCATCAGGAGAAAAGGTGAGTGTGGATAAGCTAGAAAATAAACTGCTTGCAATTCTTATAATAAAGAGCAAAAAACATTAATGTAAACTCCAGTCCTCCTAGTTGTTGTTAAACTAGGTTGTTAAAAGCCCCCTCGTTTTCTTTGATTACTCAGCCTTGGCCACCCCAGTTAGCAGAGCTGCGGCAGGATTGGGTTGACTCACATACCACAGAGGACACAGTAAGTGGGCACCCCGGACCACGGGCTAGACTGGCCGCTCTTGCTTCTCTGACTAGGTGAGAAAGTTTACTGAGTGCCCACTTGGTCAGACCTGCGCTAGGTCCTGAGACTGAGAGCAGGATAAGCCCAGTCCCTGCTCCCACGCAGCGGAAGAGACAGAGGACGAATGCCTGAACCCTGTACCCCTGAGACTTCCTGGCTCAGTGTGAGTCCAGGAGGCTTGGGGTTTGGTGCAAGAGACGTAGCCCTCTGAGGTAAAAGGCACGACCCCATCCAAGGAACAGTGGGAGCCCTGCAGGGTAATTAAACCGGGGAGTGGCACGGTTAAATTGGTATCTAAGAGTCTTCTAAATACAAGAACTACCCAACTAGCTCTGTGAGTCCACCTTGGGGAGGACAGACAAAAGCAATAACCCCAAAAGAAAAAAGGGCCCTTTGTCTGAAGATGTTTCCAGCAGCGCTCTTTATAATAAAGGCAAAATGGCCAGCTCCAAGGAATCGGCTCTGGACAATCGCACTTGGGAGATGCAGACCAGAGGCCAATGATGTGAAATCTCAGGTATGACTCCCACCCACGTCTCTGTCAGGCAGAACGCACATTGACTACGAGAGCACAGTGATGTCATTAGAAGAAAATCCTCGACTGTTTGCACATGCTTGGATTTAAACCAGGCTTTTTTTTTTAAAGGTATCTAAATGGCCCAGCACTCATGGAAAAGATGCTCAGTGTCACTGGTCATGAGAAAATGCAAATCAAAACCACAATGAGATACCACTACACACACACACACACACACACACACACACACACATAATGGAGAAGGCTATGACCCTCCATTCCCACTATGTGGGAAAATGACACCTTGATACATTGCTGGCGGGCATGTAAAATGGTACAGCCATGGTGGAAAACAGCTTGGGAATTCCTCAAAAACTTAAACATAGAATTGATATATGACCCAGTAGCCTCACTCCTAGGTATATAGCTAACAGAATTAAAAACCAGCTACTCAAACAGAACTTCATACACAAATGTTCATAGAAACACTGTTTACAATCACTAAAATATAAGACAACCCAAATGCCCATCAACAAGTGAGTGGAAAAACAAAATGTGGCATATACATACAAGGGAGTATTATGCAGTCATAAAAAGGAGTGAAATACTGATACATGATACAGTGTGGATGAACGTTAAACCATTAAGCTAAATGAAAGAAGCCAGACATCGAAGTCATATGCCGTATGAGTCCATTTATATGAATATGCAGAATGGGCAAATCCATAAAGATAGACAGTAGTCTAGTGGTTGCAAGAGGTGGGAGTGGGGAGATGCAAGAGTGACTGCTAACTGGCTATGGAGCTTCCCTTGGGGGTGACAAAAGTGTTCTGGAAGTAGAAATGGTGATTGCATAAATGTGCTAAATGCCAGTGAACCATATACTTTAAAATCGTCAGTTTTATGTGACAGAAATTTTACCTCAATAAAAGTGTAAGTCAAGATATGCAAATGGTCCACAAGCAGATGAAAAAGTGTTCGACTTAATGAATAATCAGGAATCTATGCTCAGTAAGACCACAGTAAGATTATTATATGCACCCATTAGAAATGCTGAAACTGTGAGCAGTGCCAAGACCAACTGCTGGCAAGAGCAGGAAGAAATGGGGACTCTCCTGGCCATGCATGGGTGAGCACCCCATGACCCGGACTCTGCTCCCAGGCACAGAACAAAAAGAGCTCCCCACGCACGTGCACGGAGGGCCCCACTGCCAAATGCCCCGAGGGAGGAGGGGCTAAGGAGGATCTGGCACGCACACACAGTGCAATACTGTGCCAGAAGCTGCAGGAAGGGACTGCAGCCACACACGGCAACGTGACGAAATCGCAAAGCATAATATTCCATGAGGAAACCAGACCCTGAAGAAAATACCTTGCCAGTCAGAAGTTCAAAGCGGAGCAGAAGAGAGCTTCCGAATTTAAGGGCACATATTCACTAGTAAAGCTATTTTGAATATGCCAGGACGTGGTGACTGTGAAAGGCAACGTGATGCTTACCTCTGAGAGGAGGGCAGGAAGGACCATGGCACGGGGTGGCCCAGAGCTGGGGGGGGCTGGCCTATTCCTGACTTGGGGTATGGGGAACTTTGCTCCAGGACAAATCGCTGCACTGTCCCTTTAGCAGGCCCAATTAACTTGCATGCATTAGCACTTTATCAGCAGGAACAAATTCTAGCAGGCCCACCCCGTCCCAGGAGGGGCCGCTTATCTTCCCAAAAGGGCAGGTACTCCAATGACACTGCTATCCTGCCGCCAGCCTTGATCCACGAGGGGCACGGGGTCACTTGGGGCACACCCCACTGACAGGAGTCTCTGCACATGGTACATCATGAATACGGGTGAGAAAAGCTGCAGGAAAACTGCATTACAACTGCCCACGACCCATTCTTCTCCCTGTGGACTATGAGGAGCCCCTGGGGCAGTTCAGGGCCCACTTCCTTTTTGTCCCCAGCCAGCCCGAGGCTGGAGAAGTCAGCGCTAGGTGTGCATTTGTTGAACTCAACTACATGGAGTAGTTAAGCCTCATGCCAGGGAAACACTGTTTTGTCTCTCAGTGTTTTAAATTAGAAGGAGCAGTGACTCTTACCTCCCATTTCATAGATGGGAAAACTGAGGCTCTGAAAGGGGACATGACTCATTTCCATTCACAGAGGAAGTCAGTGGTGAAAGCCACATTTCCCAGTGCTTGAAATATTTTCTGGTGGGGGGGCTTCAAGGAAGAATATCAGGAAGCTTTCGAAGATCCACTTTTCAATAGATCAGTTACCTGCAAATTATCACATGCCCATGCTCCAAGCCAGTAAGGAAAGCCTTGCCCAGGCCCACAGTGACATTCCTGGAGAAACACGAGGGACAGTAAAGCTGTCCCTTGGAGGTGCAGGTGGATGGCTGGAACTCAGGGCCTGTTTTCCAGGGAAAACAAGTGGTGTGCCGGCTCCTCACCAGGCCAGCTAGCAGCTCCACCAGGATACCCTGCCGAATCTGGCATCTGCAGGCCCCGGGAAACCGCTGGGATTTTGTTTTCATAAACGCCTTTGCTGAAATGCAGACTACATTCCCAGAAATTCAGCCAGTTTAGGTGTACAGTTAGATGAGTTTCAATAAATTTATATTGTACAACTTTAACCACATAGTCCAGCTCTAAAATATCCCCCATCTGCAATCACTCCTGGCTTCCACCCCTGGCCCAGGCAACACTGATGTGCTATATCTCTGTAGTTTTGCCTTTTTAGAAATTTCATAAAAATGAACTCGAACAATGTATAGTTTTCCATGGCTGGCTTCTCTTACAAAGCTGATTGCTTTTAAAGTTTATCTATATTGGAACACAGATCTGCGTGTCTCTTTCATGGGCTGAGTAGTATTTCACTGAAAGGATATACCACATTTTGTCCCTTCACCAGCTGATGAGCCAGTGTGTCTCCGTTTGGGGCCATTATAGAGAATGCTGCTGTGAACACTCACAGAGGAGTTGTTGGCTGGGCACATGCTTTCTGTCACTTAAGTAGGTATTTAGAGGTAGGTTGTAGGCTAAGTGTACGTTTAAGAAACTGCCAAAGTGCTAAGAAAATGCAACTAACTCATAACTTAACAAACCACCTGGCTTTAGAGTTGAGCACAGTAGTTAACAGCACAAAGTCTAGAGCCAAACCCTCTGACTCCAAACTGTAACTGCCCATGGGTAAATGACTCTGTGCCTCAGTTTCCTAATCGGTGAAAGAGGATAGCGGGCGGGGTTGCTGTAAAGATGAGGGTTCATTCACACAAAGCACTTAGGACTCTGTTGCTTCGAATTAGTGCTGCATGGTCTTGGCAACGTTTTCAATAGCTAGGTGAGCAGCAGCCCCACAGGAGAAACAGCGTCAGCTGTGGGGTCCACAGACAGGCAGGCAGGACTGTCAAGGATTAACCCAGGAATAGCTGTGTAGCTTGGGGTGGATCATGTGCCATCTCTGAGCCTCCTCTGGGTGGCGGGTCCAGGGATGTGACGGAGGGTGACTGCCACTCTGGAAACTCCACAATGCCATGCAGGTGCAATGGGCTTGTGTTATGAGGGGCTCACTAGAGACTGGGGTCCCTAAAGCCCAGGGACTTCTCTCTGGGAAGATTCTCTAACTGAATACTAGGATGCTTAACATCAAGGGCAATGAAGTCAAAGGACATGGTTCAAATCCTACCCAGGACTCTTAGACGCTATAGTGACAGTGACATCCCTCAGTCTTCACCTCCTGGAGAGATGGGAAGGGTTGGATGAATGAAACAGAAATATGTTCACATTCCACCTGAACATACAAAGTGTCTTATGAGTGTTAGCCACATAAAACTGCACGCAAACTTTGGATGGCTCACATTTCCAGAAACTTACATCAGATTCCTTTAGGAGGTGAGTACCAGGAGTTGTAAATGGCCCTCCTGAGGGTTTTCTGGCCCTCCCTTTTTATGCTACGGATGGAAACAGGACTTCCTTTGGCCTCCAAACACCCCTGCCCTCACATCAGGAGACCAGACTACAAACTCAGGAGAGAGAAAGACCAAAGGTTCTTTCCCTATACCCCTTTGTTTTGACGCAGCAGGGGCGGCAGCAAAGTTGACAGAACACCACAGAACCTGAAGCTGCCTGTGCAGCTGAGTTGGCAGTGCCCAGTATCACATGCACGACTGTAACATCCCGCCATGTGCCACGGTGCTGAGAGGCCAACGCTAGCTTCCAGCTGCCCTTTGATCTGCAAGAAATGCCAGGCTGGGCACTCTGGCAGGAAAAGCTTTCACTGCACTTGGGTCTTACTTCCCAGAAGGCAAGTCTGAGCTGTCTCAGACTTTACCAGGCACTCAGAAAGTTAACCAAGGTCACCTCTTCAACCTCCAGCTTCCTTTGGGGACCAGTGGCTGTTTCTCAGTCTCCCCACTCCCCTATTTGATTGAGGGTGTGTACTAATCTTTTAAATTCAAAAGGGGTCAGTGGGAGGCTGCTGTTCAGAGAGCCTTGTTCTCCTGCGATAGCGTGGGGCTGGGCAAGGATAGGAGGTTGGAGGCGCGGGTCCAAGTTCTAGCTCTCAGACTGCCCACTTCCGAAGCCTCTCCCAACCCCAGCACTGTGATATCCTGGACTGCTTTCCAACAGAGTCACTGCAAGGATCAAGTGATAATTTCTGTCAGTTATTTTGTGGCTACTTTGTGCCAGAAGCGTGGAAAGAAAAGTATTTCTAATTTCTCCTTTTGTCTTCACAGCATCCTGAGGAGGTAAGATAGTGTGACTCTTCCCCTTTTCAGATGGGGAAACTGAGGCACAGAGCAGTGAAATCCTTTATCCAAATTTACACAGTCCAGTCAAATCCACAGCCTCTGTTCAGACTTTGATAGCGACCCATTCGTTCAGCAGCCTCTGAGTCCTGGTGGGGAAACTGAGGCCCAGAGAAGAAAAGAGACCAAATTCCCTGGCTGTAGGCCCGCAACTCTTTCCATTGCCTATGCTGCCACTGCCCACAATGGATAAGACCCCCTAAGTAACTCGGAGCTAAATTAAGCGCGAGAGATTCAGTTCTGTTGTTCCAGGTGCGGCAAACTGAGCAGATGTCCCTGTCGGTGGCTATGCTTCAGCACCTTCCTACCTCGAGGACACCAGACCTCTGCATACCAGGAGCGAACCAGCGCGCACAACCTGAGCGCGGCACAGGGTGCGCTGAGGGCTCTCGCTGCTGGCGGTGCGGTGTCGCTGTACTTCCAAAGTCCCTCTCTGCCCAATCTGGGGAAGCCGCGCCCAGCTGAGACACCTCGGTTTCCTGGGGACCCACTGGCGGCTGGGAGCGCTGCACTGCCCGGAGGAAACCGCAGGCAGGACCGCGGAGCGCAGGGAGCGGCGAGGACTCCCTTTTATGTCCAGGAATGAGGCGCGCATCGCAGCAGCGCCGGCCACCCAAACCAACTCCCCCAGGGCGCGGAGGCGGCCAGTGCCACCCTCAGACTGGGACGCTTACCTGTCGAGGCGCGCGTCTCGGTGACAGCGGACAGAAGAGCAGAGGTGGACAGCAGCAACCCCAGGCGCCAACTGCTCCTGCAAGAAGCGGCAGAGGGAGAGCAAGTGAGCGGAGGTCGGACGGGTTGGAAGGCACCGGCCACGGGGCAGCGGGACCCACCTTGGCGCCATGGCGCGAGTCCGCGGAGCGCTCGGATGCGCGCGGTGGCCCGAACCCAGCGAAACGCTCCACCGAGGACGAGGTCCGCTGAGCGCCGGCTGCCGCGCTCCTCCTGCCCGCGGGGAACAAAGGCGGCGGCGCTTGGCTGCGAAGGGATCCCGGCTCTGAGTTGCCCGCTTCCTGAATCACCGCGCTCTGAAACCCGACTCCTCCGCCCCTGCACGCAGCCGGCACCGCGCCCCACCTCGGGCAGCACGGCGCGCTCACGCCCGCCCAGGACCCCGGCGTCCCCACGCCCCTTTCCCGGCCACGGACGCGCGCTCCCTGCCGCTGCTTACGTAATGTGCGAAAAGCCCGGCGTGCGCCCCTCTGGGCGGTCCACACCCACCCCGCACTGAGGCTGTCCGTGTGGAAGCTCCGCGGTGGATAGGCTGCTCTTCTTTCATCCCGTGGCCCACAGAGGCTGATTTCTTTACAAGACAGACCAGGAGAGTGAGTCTTAGACAGCAGGGAGTGAATATCCCAAGGTCGCACAGGGGGAATGAGCCCTCCTTATTCAAGAGGGCCCAGGAGTGGCTGCCTACTTGCAGGACATAGGTGACACATATAACTAAGACCTCAGAGGTGACGCTGTGCCCGAGCAGCTTGGAATCCCAGAACACTTAATACAAACAGACTCCTAGAAAGTCTCTTCCAGGCATCCCTGGCCTGTCTCCATTTTATTGATGGAGAAATTAGGCCCAGAGAGGGCACGTAGATTACCAAGTCATCCACCCAGTGACTGTCAAAAGAAGACTCACTAGAGGAGAAAGGACTCGGAAGGGTCTCCGAATGTTACAGAGTTCACATACAAAGGGTCCTGACAGGAGAGCGAGTTCCCTGCCGTTTAAAGAGTTATGAGTTTGGGTTCTGGTCACACCGGATTGAAGCCCAGGTCGGCTGTGCGTTCTGTGAAACACGCACATCTGTAAAAAGGGGATGAGAACCCACCCCGTGGCCAGACTCAAGGTGTGGCTGAAGTGGGAAGCATTTATCAGTGCCTGGAGCAGGACCATCAGTGCTAAGAGATGTTAGCTTCACTGCTGAAGCCTGGGGAGGCCTCAACGGGCAAAGAGGAGGCAGGACCCTAGAGGAGCCAAGCAGCAGTGCAGGTCGGATGGCCTCACGTGGCCCTCAGACTTGTTTTGTTGGTATTGCCTGGTGTCAGCCTGCAAACTGAATTAATTAGTGATATTTGATAATTAGGAAATTGTACATTAAAGTCCAGATTTCTGGTTTCTTCTTAAGATTTTGGAAAGCCTGGTGCCTTGCTGCCTGCATCCCCTTGTCGCCTAGAATTGATTGGTATTAGTTATTGGCTGCTCCCTTCCATCTAGGCAATACTCTTCAGTTTGTCATGGTTCCCGTCGCTACCTACTGTTCTCCAAGCCTAGGCTAAGAATCAATTTGTCACTTAGCAACACATTTGCACTCTTGTCTTTGCATACAAGAAAGAAAAAAGTGGAAAAGATAAAGTCTCACAGTTCTGTCTAAAATGGGGAAACCAAAGATATGCACAGAGGCCACTTTTTTTTTTTTTTTGAGGCAGGGTCTCACTATATAGGTAATGTAGGCTGACCTTGAATGTCCTTATGTAACCCAGGCTGGCCTGGAACTCACAGTGCTCCTCCTGCCTCAGTCTCCCAAGCACTGGGATTATAGGCATGCGCCACCACACCTGGCAGAGAAGGCCATACTTAAAGAAAATGGGGAACAACATTTTTCTACATGTATAATACACAAATAAAGTATATCCGCCTGCAATTATGAAAACTAAGATGCCATTATGAAATCAACCCGGCCTGCCTAAGTTATGTCTGGTACCTGCAGCCTGAAGGCCTGGCTGTGTTTTCTTTGGTGGGCTTGATGTTCAACTTATGAATCCAAGATATATATGGATAGGGCCGAAGATTCCTTTATGATTCAAGAAGAGAAACAATGTGCACATGTCACAGCTCTTTGGTTTTGTGTAAGTGTTTGATATTCAGTTCACTAGGATCTAAAGGTGAAAGTCTCTGCAAAGTCATTTCTCCCCTACAAGTGACTGAAGAAAATGAACGCCAATGTTGACTTTGTATCTTTTTCACCTGGGAAGCTAGACCGTGTGCATAGACAAGAAGGGGTCTCATTTGGGAGTTTCGCCTGGAAGAGGGAATCATGACCTCTGCTTGGTGAAGGACAAGGGAGGGTCTCAGGCAGGGGAGCTAAAGAGGGGGAGTGGCAAATGGTCCCAGCTGTGAGTGTGGGAGAGATGGATGCAGGAAGCCAACAGGCATTTTGCCTCCTGCCAGACAGTGTTGTGAGGGCTTAAGCGATTTCCTTCCATTCAATGTGAAGTAGAAATAGCCCAGGGGAAGCATCATGTCATACCCAAGCTAGTCTAAATTGTTTACCATGGTTCAGTATGATCTGTAAGACTTAGATATGTGGAGATGAGAGAGTTTGTGTCCCAGCTCTTCCAGGACTCAATTAATTAAGAGGCTGTTCGTGTTCCTATAATCCATGCAACATTCCAGAAAGTTCTGCAGCCAAAAGCATTTCCCAGACTGTCTGAAGCAGCTGGGAGTGGCACAGAGAACTATGAGAAGAAACTCCAACTTGGTTTAGAAACAAGTTACTAAGAATATAGTGGGCCTCGTTCTGAACTTGAGTTTCTACTGTACATGGTGAGAGACCCACTTGTGAAATGCTGGTGAGAAAGTTCACAGGAAATATCTGAAGCTAGCACCAGTGTACGACTTAATGAGTGGAAAAGCAGAATAAACTTCACTAAAAGCTGACTGAACTAACAGAAGAAAATGGCTGCTTCCTGGGTAATCGAGAGAAAGCAATGGCAGTCTGAAGCCACCACTGCCTTCCAAGAAGGACCCTTTCATGAGGATGAGCACCTTGGTGTGCTGGGAGGACCGCAGACTGAGAACAGTGAATTCATTCAGCACAACAGAGAATGATGGAATTGAAAGTCAGACAATCCAAGTGGGGAAAAGACACACCTACATACACAAACATGCACATATGCATATATACAAAAGAGAAAAACCAATAAAAAACAGAAGAGAGGATGTATCAGACATCTATGATGCACCACTGCCAGTACCCTATCCACAACTTCCTCTTCTGTCACTTATGTGCATGGTGGCCATCTTCTGACCCAGCACCGGTGTCCCCTTACCTGCGCACATTCCCTATCCCCTAGAGCCTGCTCTGCCCACAAGAAAAGCAGAATTAGCAACCCTCCCCCCCACATACACACACAGCAGCTCTCAGGCAGTGATTAGCAGAAACTGGTGGATAAAAACCTCAGCTCCTTCATTCAGCTGGTGGGAACACAAAGGCTGTGTCACTTCCCCACTCCTCTCCAGAGTGTCTTGGAAAAACTGACCAAATTAACTTCTCACAGTGGAATACTGTCCTCAGGTTCTGCTTCTGGAAGAATCCAAATGAAGATGCCATTTCAGGTTCTGTTACCCTTCCCTTTTCCAGGGCCACTTGTATAGGCCCAGTCCCTTTCATGGTGACCAGCTGTACGTGGACTCCCGTTAATACTGGCAGCTAAGCTCACAGCGCTTGCCTCAAGCCACAGCACGTATTTTCACCGCAGGGCTTTGCTGCTAATAGGAAAGTGTAACACGCTCGCAGTCCATTCAGCATCCCAGAGAGCCAGGAGGAAGCGTGGGGCAAATAACACCCAGGAGGGAATTATTAGTAGATACATTTCCCTCCCTCTTTCCTCTATATGCAAATATTCTAAGAAAGTATTTTCTAAGATGTCTTGGAAGATGGTCTCCCAATGCTGACTAATCAGTCATGTCTAATGCCTCTCCTGGGCTGCCCCTCCTCCCCCGCTTCCCTCCCCTTTTCCTCTCTTCCACTCCCTACAGCTCCTTCCCCAATGCCACAGAAGCACGTGAGGCCTTGCCTCTGATGTCACGGCCTGGGGAGCTCAGGACAAGAGATGCTGGAGTTTATCTCCCACACTCAGACACACACATCTTAAAAGGTTGTCTGAGGCAGTCGTCACTTCCTGCTCACTGGCACGGGTTAACATGATGTCACCAGGAAAGGTGACCAGCATTACAGTCTCAGGTGCGGCAGAACACAAGTCTCCATGGACTATTATAACACAGAACAGGACAGTGAACTCACCCCTGGGGACAAAATACTGAGTATGTACTACTGTCCTTGGCATGAAAGTGAATTTTTAAAAACCTTCCCTGTGGTTGTTTTTGCCAGATCGCGCTGTATTTAACGAGCTAAAGACTCTGTTGCTCTATTCCAGTAAACATTCCGCATCTGCCATGGCAGCTGCAGTTGATGGTCCCATCTGGATGAGTTTATGGCAGCCTACTCTCATCTGCCACAATGCATCTGGCATTCGCAGGTCCACATATGTGAGTTCTTGGAAATATAAAAGAACCTACCTTACCTGCACCGTGTAAGTCTTGGTGGTGGCTCTAATCTCTAAAATACTTCCTGGGAGGCAGCA
>PVJX010011145.1:0-54629 GCA_004027295.1 Dolichotis patagonum | reverse complement strand
ATTGAATGACTAGACACAGTAGTTTGTGAGTTCATCCAGCCAAAGTGAAATAATTTCTTGTATTTATGCTGGCTTTGCTTTTCTGCCCAAAACATTAGAGGTTATTACATGTTTGGTTACACTAAATGACAACATACTAGAGAACACTGTAAAGTGCTGCGTTTATTACCTGCTAATTTCCACATGTGCAGGCACACGCCCATGCTGCTGGCCATCGAACCCAGGGCCTCACACATGCTAAACCAGTGAGCTGTCCCCCTCCGCCTCCTTTTTATTTGAAACAGGATCTTGGTATATATTTCAGGCCAGCCTTGAACTCAACTGTATATCTCAAGCTGGTCTCAGTTTGTGGGACTCCTCCTGCCTTGGCCTCCCAAGTATTGAGAGTACAGGTTTGCATCACAATACCCTGGTCAACCCCCCCCCCCCCCGCCGCCCCATCTTCTTAACTAATGGAAATTCCGTCATATTTGAAAATCTGAACATTAAGGGGTGTTAAATGATCCGTGTTGAATCACTGGCGGCCTGCTTTCTGAGGGTAGCAGTGACACTCTCATTGTATTCATCTTACTCCTTCCTCAGGGAGCTGGGGATGAGCCTCGCCTCCCATGGCCACTACTACCTCCGTGTTTTCATTGCGGATGCATGGCGAATGGGACAAGTTTTTGCTACTGACGCCTGCGATTGCAGGCAGATGTTACGTGTCCTGAACTGTTCCTTCAGGGAACCTCCTTGTGTCACTGCTGAGATTCGATTAGCACACTGCACCTCAATGCCAGATGAGTGCAGGAAAAACCTTTTGGAGCGCAGTGCGCAGTGTGTGAACCCCCATGAGGCTGAGCAGAGCTGGTCTTTCCTTGTGCCCAGCGCCCAGGCCAGGCAAGTGCAAACTGCGGAACCAGAGACCCTGCTGAGCTGGGCTGCTGCTGATTAGTGCTCCCAGGCCAGGCAACTGCAAACTGTGGAACCAGAGACCCTGCCGAGCTGGGCTGCTGCTGATTAGTGCTCCCAGGCCAGGCAAGTGCAAACTGTGGAACCAGAGACCCTGCCGAGCTGGGCTGCTTCTGATTAGTGCGTGCGATTCCTTAAACCTACCACTCTAGGGAAGTACTTACCTGCATTATCTGGCTACTTAACATCCCACACTGGTCAACATACTTCATCTCGTGTCAGCGTAATATAAGTTATACTGTTACAGTGAGCGTGCCTGCATATATTATTTATATATTTTATTTTATTTATTTTTGAGATAGTCTCACAGTGTAGTTCAGACTTCCCTTGAACTCACTGGGTAGCCCAGGCTGGCCTCGAACTTTGGTGATCTTCTTGTCTCAGCCTCCAAGTGCTGGGATTACAGACGTGCGCCTCCATGCCCAACACATATTTTTCAAGGGAGTTTAACTCCAGAATTCTTCTGTTGGTCTACCTATTTATTTTTTATTGTGCATTAGTCATCTAGGAGCTGATTATGTCAAAGCTGCAAGTGTAACTCTCCAGCTTTTTTGTTTTGTTTTGTTTTGGTATGGGGACTGGAACCTAGGGCGTCACGCTTGCCAGGCAGGCCCTGTGCTGCTGAGCTACATCCCCAGCGCAAGTCTCCAGCATTATGGGGCTACGATGGATGTGGCCCAGGTTTCACCAGGAAAGACAGAAGGAAGGGTCTTGTGCTTTTGTACAATTAGACTGGAATAACGCACAGCTACCAAATGAATCAGTACTCTGGACAATTCAGCAGATTACCTAGGTAATGAGAACCAACACTCAGTTGTGGAGTATTCAGAAGGTATTGGTTGATTATCAGCTTTTTAAGCCTACTGTGAATGTTACAAAGGACAAATCTTGCCGATCTTTGGATTTAATTATCCCCACATAGCTACCAAATTACTGCTTTAGAAGGCCATAGTGCTAGGCGTGGTGATGCATGCTTGTAGTCCCAACACTTGGGAGGCTGAGGCAGGAAGATTGCTAGTGTGACTCTGTCTTGAAAAAGAAACAAACAAGCAAGCAGAGAGCAGTGATTATAAGTGACATGCTTAAATTATTCCAAAGCCCAAACTCAGGACTTACAGGATGCTGACAATAAGTGATTGCTAAACAAATGATTTAAATTTTAATAAAAATACACAATTTAGCCAATTATCACATACCAACATCTGGTTAAAAATACAAAAAACAGAAACAACAGCCCAGAAGTTCAACTGCACTGTATGTAGTCCATCTACTTCATACCATATTTACTTAGTATTTTATCAGCTAGTACCCCAAAACAACATTTTGGAGATTATTCCACACATATTCCTTTTTTTTTTTTGGTACCGGGAATTAAACTTGCCAGGCAAGCACTTAAACCACTGAGCTAAATCCCCAGCCCCTGCTCCACACATATTCTTTTCAAGTACCAAAGTCAGTAGAATCATAGGCTAGCTGTAGCAGAAATTCAAGTGGAAGCTTAAGGAAAAGGTTTTTGGGAAGGTACAGTGCTTTTAAAGTATGTGAAAAGTCTGGGATGAGGTAGGAGGAGTAAAATGATTTAAGATGTGATGTGTGTATGAGAGCAGAGAGAGTGCACGCAGTTGTCCAAGATGAACAGAAGTATTTTGCATCACAAACATACTAGTATAAAAAAGAAACTTAAAAAAAAATAAAGGGCTGAAGGTATAGATCAGTGTAAGTGCTTGCCTAGAATGCTCAAGGCTCTAGGTTCAACCCTCGGCACCACAAATGATTATATTAAATGAATAAATGATGGGAAAGCTGTATAACTATCTGTGTGGCTTAATTTTTTTGCTTGTTTTGTTTTGTTTTTGGTTTTTTTTTTTTTTGAGACAGAGTTTTGATGTGTAGTCCAGGTTGGCTTGGAACTTGCAGTTCTCTTGCCTTAGCCACCTGAGTACCAGGATTATAGGGGTCACTACCACACCTGGTGCTTACAATTTATGCCAAGTACCTTTATAAATGTTGGCTATAGCAAGCTGCAAAGTGTGGGATGCTCAGAATTTTCAGAAAGGGGGCTGGGGATGTAGCTCAGTGACCGAGCTTTTGCCTTTGCCTAGCGTGGCTGCAGCCATGGGTTTGAGCCCCAGACTAGGGGAAAAAGAAAACAAAAGACTAAAGAATGCAAGCTCAAAAATTCCATAGTTTTCTCATTGCCAATGAAATTCAGAGGATCAATCCTAGAAGGATACATATAAAAGCCAAATGTTGGGAGTATTTATTTCTGAGGATTGTTTTGTGGGTAGAGGAGGAGTAAAATGGAAAATACATGCCTTTTAAATTTTTCTTCAAATATTTGTATGTAATTGGAATTTTTACATAATGACCTTGTGTTACTTTAAAAAAAAAATGACAGAATGGAGGGGAAGGAGGAAGAAAAAGAACGGAGATGTTATATGCATGTACTAATTCCCCACAATGCATGCAATCATTTTGTACTGTACACATGTACTAATAGAAGCAAATTTTTATGGGGGGGGTGCCAGAAATCGAACTCTGGACCTGCTTGCCATGCAGGAACTGTACCACTGAGCTAAATCCCTGGCACCTAACAATATTTTTTTAAAAAAGTGACAAAACCAACTGGGCAAGGTGTCACAAGCCTGTTACCTACCTACTTAGGAGGCTGGGACAGGAGAAAGTCAAATTTGAACCTAACTGGGTAACTTAGTGAGACCCTGTATCAAAATAAAATTTGTGGTTACTGTGTGCTCTCTCACACTGGTTGGCTCTCACCCTGCAGAGTGTGCTTCTTTTACTACTTTGTTTGTTTGGTTGTTTTTTGAGATAGGGGCTCATTTTGTAGTCCAGGCTGGCCTTGAACTCACCATGTAGCCGGGGCTGACTTTGAATTCACAGCAATGCTCCTGTCTCAGCCTCCGGAGTGCTGGGATTACAGATAAATGCCACCACACTGGGCTTTCTTTTCAGGAAACTTCTGAAGGTCCTCAGCTCTTGGAGGTGGTAAGTGAGCCAGCATTTCAGCAAACCTGACTAATGACTGGACAGCAGCCAGATCAGATTAGGCATCTAGTATATTTTTAGCTACCATGGAAAATCGGAATTTTTAAATTGCCATTATTGTATTATTGCTTTGGTCCTGCTAAACTTTCCACATGTTCTTGGTTGCTGAATAGGAATTCCTGAGACTAACGTGAAGCATGGTGTGTCTTTCATACGGCATTTACAGATCTTAAGAACACAGGATAGTGCCCACCTGTGCTCCTGGGGCTCAGGACGCTGAGATGGAGGGTCACTTGAATCCCAGCGTTGCAGGCCAGCCTGTGCCACGTATAGCTAGGCACCTGTCTCCTAAAAACCAAACCAAACGAAACCAAGTCAGAGCTTCCCAAGCCCCAGTACTGGGGATCGAACCCAGGGGCTTCCCATTGAGCTACATCCCCAGTCCTTTTTTATTTCCATTCTAAGACAAAGTTTTATAAGTCACTAAATTTTCAGACTGGGCTCAAACTTGAACAGTCTTCCTGCCTCAACCTCTCAGAGTATGGGAATTACAGGTGTGTATCACCCTGACTGGTAGAAGCTCTTGATCTGTTTGGACACAGGGCTACATATACCCTGGATTCCACTCCCTCCCATTGTCTGCAGGAAGATGCTGTGTGGCTCTTGTTACATTTCCAAGGCAGCAGAGTCTTCTCCATGCTCCAAAATAAAAACAACCAGAAGAATGGCACCCGTTCCCGGAGCCTGTGAGGGCTGCCCTTGACACCTGTTCTGTGGTTCAGGAGAAACAGTTGCTCTAAGAATTCAGATTTCCCCCTGACCAGCAGTGTGGAAGAGGTCCTTGTGCCCCTGAGAGCCGTGCATGGGCAGCAGGGATGATGTCTACAGTGTTTGGCACAGTGCCTGCCACATGCAGTCACTGAAAAGTGCTGTGGGGTTGTTACATCCTTCAGAAGATTTGTGTATTCACTTCATTACTTTCAGCTCTTTGCCTCGTAGCTCTACGTACGCTAAGCATTCTGTTACTGTTTTTTTTGAGGCAAGATCTCACTATGTAACTAGCCCAGGATGGCCCTCAAACTTGTGGTAATCCTCCTGCCTCAACTTCCTGAGTGTTGGGATTACAGGCAAGCTCACCATACTCAATAATTTATGCTACAAGGGAAAGTAACTGAGGTCCTTGGCAGTAGCCAGGACCACACACCGTTTCTGAGAATTATAGATGCCTTTGTCCAGGTGACGGATTAAGATCTATTACAAATGATCGGTTTTCTGCCCCCTGTGGTACAGAATTGCATTTGTGGTTTCCAGAGAGACAATCGTGCAGAAGTTCTTTTCTAGTTGCTGTGTTATGAGAGGGTTTGATCTTGTTGCTGTGCTCCAGACATTTCTACTCCAAAGCTTGTTTTCCTATTGTGTTTCATGTGCAGCATCATTTTGTAGCCTTTTTTGCATAGGGACACAGCTAAGTGACAGCAGGAGGGAGAGGAAGGAGGAGACATGGGTGACACAGGATTAAGCCCTGGGACTTGGGAGCAGGGGACTTGAGTGAGGGCTGGAGGGAATCGAGCTCCCTTGGGTGTGTGTGCTTCTCCTTGGAGGAGGGATTTGTTGATGAGTTCATTTAGAAGTATGGAAGATATTTTTTGAGACAGTATCTTGCTATGCAGCCCAGGCTGGCCTCAAATTGGCAGTGATACTTTTTGACTCTGAGTGCTGGATTTACAGGCATGCACCACTATGCCTGGCTTTTTCTTTTTCTTTTTTCCTTTCAATTTGAGACAGAATCTGGCAATATTCGTAAATCACCCAGGCTGGCCTAAATTTGTGATTCTCCTGCCTCAGCCTTCCAAGGTACCAAAGATTATAGATGTGTGCCCCCAGGCCCTGGGAAACAGGTAATTTTATATTTTTCTAGTGCCACTCTAGACCAGAGCCAGAGGCTCACACTTAACTAGAAAAGTGCTTTACTGCTGTATTCCTGCTTCTCTGTGTCTCACCCTTTCCCTCTTTTAGACAAGGTTTTACTCATGATGTATCCCAGACTAGCCTTGAGATCAATGTAGACTAGGCTGACCTCATTTGTGGCTATCCTTCTGCCTCGGCCTCCTGAGTGCTGTGATTGTAAGTGTGTGCACCTGAATCTTTTTTTTTGTTTTTGTTTTTAAGTTTGAGACAGGATCTCACTAAGTTCCCTACTTTGGCTCCAAATTTTCAATCCTCCTGCCAAAACTGCCCTGCACCGAGCATTTTTTTCCGTTTTTCTGATTTTCTCTAGCAGGAGGGTTATTCGAAATTCCATTATTGCTGGAAATGAAAGTTTAATGTTCTTTTTATTTTGTTTATTTATTTGTCTTGGTGCTAGGGATCTAGCATGCCGATAAAGTGCCATACCACTAAGCCAAACCCCCAACCTCTGTTCTCTGTTTTTTATGTTTTGAGACAGGGTCTCACTATGTAGTCAGGCTGGCCTTGAACTCACAGTGATCCTTTCGCCTTGGCCCCCCAGTGTTGGCATTACAGGCCTGCACCACCACACCAGGCCTCTCTAGTCAATTTCCGCTTACTGTCCATGAAACTTGCTGTCACCTAAGTCTTGAGCTGAGATCATCAAATCCCAGAATGCAGGGATGGAAACAGGTGGCCAGGGCAGTAGAGGCGAAATGCTATTCAGTGTTCTCACAGGCAGAGCTCTTCTGAGTCCCTGGATTTGCTATGCAGAGTCCAGGTTAGCTCCTGTCACTGTCACTAACCCTGCTAGTATTATAGGCAGCTAAGTTATTCAGAAATATGTGTAGGCAGTCAGGCAGGGCTGGGCCCTCTCAAGAGGTCAATGCAGAAGACAACTGTGGCTGGAGACACATTGAGTGAGGGCAGGCTTTAAAGAAAGAGGAACTGCTCACCTCTATCCTTCCTCTAGGGATGAACAGTGTGCTTGATATTCTAAAGAGACAGACATCAATCGCCTTGGGCGGGTGTAGGACCCAAACCTCTTTAACCCACCCCTTCCAGGAAGGGCCTTGTCCATTCTTTGTGCGCCTGGTACATCACTTGCTTCCCCATTGGACCTCCATTTAATCTGTATTACCCAAGTGATTGTACTTGTAATCTTATTGGTTGACCATAGTTTTGTCTCACTTCACATTTATTTTGTGGTTTTCCATTGATCAGTGTTACCTGCACTTGTAATCTTGATTGTGGGGGTCTGTCCTACCTTATACCATCCTCACTTTGTGGTTTTGCTCTCTAAACTCCCTTGAGAAGCAGGGTTCCCAGCAACCTACTCAAGACCTTTGGTCTCTCTTAGACAGAAGTTTTTCTTTCTCTCAATAAATACTTCCTACTCTTAACTGCTTGTTCCTAGAATTCATGCTTCTATTTTAGAAAACACAAACTCACATATCAGACATCTTAGCAAGCTAGGAGTTACATTTCCCTTATATTATTTAGAGGTCTTCTATCATCCTTGTATCAATAGGATGAATGTTGGGTTTCTTAACTAATGTTACAGAGCAGTGCACAGAGACCTTCTGTACTCTTAGGTTGCTGGGTGTCTCACTGGGTGGCTTCCCAAATGTCTCTGGGAGTCACATTGCTGCCCTCGGGGCCAGGGCACTTGACATCTGGCCAGTGTAGACACTCAGTGTCCTGCATTGATTTGACATGTAATTACATTGTGAGCACTTTACTAAACATTGAACAATGAACTGGGTATGGTAGTTCACGCCTGTGATCCCAGCTGTGCTCCCAGTCCAGCGGAGGCTAAGAACAGAGGGAGGACCAAGGCCTGCTGTGAGCTTGTGGCCAGCCTGAACTACATAGTGAGATCCTGCCTCAAAAAATAAAAAAAATGTTTAAAACAGCGTGTTGGTGCTTTTTAAAAATTGTATTCCTGGTCAGGCAGGTGTGGTGGCACATGCCTATAATCCTAGCTACTCTGGAGGTTTAGGTGAGAGAATTGCAAGTTTGAGGCTAGCCAGTGCAAAATAGCAAGGCTATATCTCAAAATAAAAAAAGAATTTTAAAGGGCTGGGATGTAGCTCAGTGTGAAGTTCAATTGCTAAGACCGTGTATGCTCGAGTGTGCGCACGTGCGCGCGCACACACACACACAGAGTAATAAATAATAAAATTACACTCATTTTGGTGAGGCATAATCTGTAATAGAAATGCAAGGTGCTCTGAGAAATGTTGGTTCCCGTGTGTGTGTGTGTGTGTGTGTGTGTGTGAGAGAGAGAGAGAGAGAGAGAGAGAGAGAGAGAGAAACAGACAGACAGAGAGAGAGAGGGAGAGAGAGAGGAGAGACTGATGGGAATTTAAATGGTGCAGCTGCTGAGAGTGGAGTTCGGATAGAACTCAAAGTTAGCCATGAGCCATGCTTGGTGTTGTATGCCTGTGATCCCAGTACTCTGGCCCTGGGTTCAGTTCCCAGGATGGCCTGGAGGAGGAGGAGGAGGAGGAGGAGGAGGAGGAGCAGCAGCAGCAGCAGCAGCATCTGGGTGTAGCAACACATGCTTTGTAAGCCCAGCCCTATGGGAGACTGAGGCAGGGGATTGCAAATTCAAGCCCAACCTGGGTGACTCAGTGACTTACAGAGTCCCTCTCTGAAAATAAAAAGTGAAGAAAGTCCGAGGATGTAGCCTACTGCAGAGCCCCTGGATTTAAGCTCCATGACCACACAAACAAATAATTTAGCATGGCACATGCCTGTAATCCCAGCACTCTGGCAGGCTGAGGCAAGAGACACAAATAGGAAATACAGAAGAAGAAAACTCAGCAGGGGTTGAGGAAGGCAAATGAGGAGTCATTAGTTAATATGTAGAGCTAATGTTTGGGAGGCTAAAGTAGCTCTGAAAATGAACAGTGGTGAAAGTTTGATGATGTGGGTAAATGTACTTAATGCCATTGAATTGTACGCTGAAGTAGATAAAATAGTAAATTTTAGGTTTATATGTGTTTTACTATATATATATATATATATATATATATATATATATATATATATATAACATTTTGAACTAGATGTGGTGATACATAACTAATCCTAGCACTCAGGAGACAAGACAGGAGGATTGCTGTGAGTTTAAGGCCAGCCTAGACTATATTGTCTCACACAGACACAGACACACACACACAGATACGTACAGACACAGTCACACAAACACACACAGTATACCCATTTTGTATCTGTACTCAAACCTTATGGTATTGGGCCCCATTCGTCTCTTTTGGGTGTCACTTTTTTTTTTTTTTTTTTCTTTTTGAGAGAGAGTCTCACCATGCAGTTCTGGCAGGCCTTGAGCTGACTTTGTAGCCAAGGCTGATCTCAGACTTGCAATGATCCTCCTGCCTCAGACTCCTGAGTGCTGGGATTACAGGAGTGCACCATCACGTCTGGCTCACTTTTGATTTTTTTAATTAGTGCCCATTTGCAGTACCTCATGACCCCCTTGATTATAGGCAGCTAGCACCTGGCCACTGTGGTCCTGGTATCTCACCTCCCTCTCTGTGGTCTTGGTCTGCAAGGGAGCCTATTAGCATGGGCTTAGTGTGTTTGCACTGGTGGATATAGTTAGGTCAGATTCTGTTGGTTTTGCGAAGAGTTGAGAACACTATACCCAGTTGGTTTTTTTTTTTTTTTTTTTCTTTTCATGTGAATTTATTAAAACTTTAGCCCAGCACTCTGGAGGCTGAGGCAGGAGGATTGTTGAAAATTTGAGGCCAGCCTGGGCTACATAATGAGTTGAAGGCAGCCTGGGCTACATAGCAAGACCTGTCTCAAGAAACCAAAAAGAAAAAAGGGAAATTTTGGCTGTGGGTGGATGAGAAAGAAGTCAGGTGAGGACTGGACTGGGTTGGGCAGGCAGTGGTAAAGCACCCTTCTTAAGCATGCATGAGGCCCTGGGTTCCGTCCTCTGCACCAAGAAGGAACCCGAAAA
This sequence comes from Dolichotis patagonum, assembly GCA_004027295.1. Taxonomy (NCBI): domain Eukaryota; kingdom Metazoa; phylum Chordata; class Mammalia; order Rodentia; family Caviidae; genus Dolichotis; species Dolichotis patagonum. The sequence goes on along the minus strand of PVJX010011145.1, from coordinate 44,734 downwards.
CCACAGCAGGAAACCAGGCTTGCTGGCTTCTTGAGCCCTCCAGGAAAGCTCCCTCTCTGGCAAACCCGAGACCGGAGGTGAGGGTGCCAAGCCCAGGCCATCCAGCCCTCACTCTGTTCCCGGTTTCTGCCTGTGGGAATCTGTTCAGGATCCAACTGCAAGTGGAAAACCCATCTCTGGCTGAGCAGCCAAGCAAGCCCTGCTGCTGCCAGCCTCCAAATGTGCTGCTGAAACCTGGGCCCTCAAGGTGGAGCTGGGCTCGCGGCAGCTGTCAGGGTGGTGGGGATGGGACCACAACCAGCCTCTCTCTGTCTGCCCTGCTGTTGGGCAGTGACCTTGAAACCCAGCAGCAGCCCTGGTCCTTCTTGGTGCTGCTTTTGCAATGCCAGGAGCTAAAGGGAGGGAGATTCCTCTGTTCTGCCTTTCCCAGGGGGTGGCAGGTGTCAGCCACTGTGCCTGCCACCTGCGAAGGGGGGGGAGTCCTTCCACCGAGAGAGGGTGACTGCATGCCTGCCAGGCTGGGGTGGGGAGAGGCTGCATGTGGGGACCCATTTTGGTGGCTCTGGGGCGCAGAGTTGCTTGGGTGATGGTTTTGGGAGAGGGAGGTGAATTCTGCCTCTGGCCAGGCAGGTATTTCTCCGCGAAATGAAAGTCACGGGAAATGTTCCTAGCAAGACAGCAATCCCTTCTCTCTCACCACTTGGTGGCAAGTGTATTTTGAAAACTCCACCCCTTCTCCTTGTCCTCAGCCTGTCCTTCCCTAAGTGGCTTTATTGTTATTTTCTAATCCGCCTTTGTCATTGGACATTTATTGACAGAAATCAAATCGCTGTGTTTCTGGGCAGAGCGCCTGCTGCAGAGAGGTGTGGTTCGGAGGAATGAGACACGAAGCCCAACAGCTGAGCCTTACTGTCCTCACATAACCTCCCTGCCTTAAATATCGCCAATATTTCGCCTTGCCTTATAAAGTAAAAATGCACAATACCTTCCAGAGTTTCAGCGAGCCCCAAGGTCCCCCTGGGCTCCGTGACAGCTCCTGTGCAGTGCGGGCAGAGCGGTGTCCCCTCCCCCAGGCGGACCTGCCCTGGCTGCCACCCAGAGGTGACTAATCAGGGAGACTCCGCCATCGATCCGGCCAGCCACCTGGGGGATTGGTGAGCATTGTTTTGGCTGAAGCCTCCTGTGATTTTGCCGCGACCAGATCCTCTGCGGAGAACTCCATGTCACAGCTTGGGGCTGCCTGTGTCCTGTGGCGAGAGCCAGCCGCACAGGAGATCCTTTGTCTAGGAAGGGCTAGGCTGAGAAGATCACTTTGGAGTTGCTAAGCTCTGCATTGCCATTGGCTGCACCGTGTGGGGCTGTTTTTGCAAAAGGCATGCCCAGCACGTCTACAGTGCTGGCAGGCCAGGGCTGCCTTCAAACACCATGATAATAACACCAAGAGCAGTTTGCAGAACTGTTCCACTACCGAGGCTTCCTCTGCAGAAGCAAGATGGCTACCTCGTGGGCTTCGCCGTGAAGAATGCAGAGGCTAATTAAGACAGACTTTAAGGGAAAGCAGGGTATTTCCCTACTTCATCTTGATGCAAGGTTGTTTTTTTTCCACTGACTTTTAAAGTATACATTTTACAGAAGCTGTTAGGTTCTGCCTAGAAACATGTTGATGATTTTAGATGGTATAAGTAGTTTTACAGAGAAATAACCAAAATAAAATTTTTTTGGGGGGTGGTAGGAATGGGAGCTTTTTCTTTTTTTTAAATGGAGGCTCATTTTCCGTTTTGATTTTTTTTTTTTAGGTTATAAAAGAAAACAAGAGACCCCAGAGGGAAAAGAAGCCCAAAGTTTTAAAGGTAATCAGCTGTTGATTAAATACTATTTATTTTTTTTTCCATTTCCATATAGTCCATTTTTCTGTCACTTGAGGTTACATTTGGACTAGAGTGGATGTGAATATTCCCAGATTTTGAGTAAATAATTTTCACTCAAATAAAGTGTTTCTCTCTTATTTTAATGTGCTGCATATTAGCATCCTTTATTTGCAACTCCACAGAAGTCTGAAGAAGGAAAAGTTTATATGCAAAGTGTTGTGAATAGAATTATTTTTCCCTTCTAACTCCCTTTGTGACATCTGCATTTGTGGCGTTGCACCAGTGTGTTTTAGGAGAAAGGTGCTATACCAAGTTGACAGCTATGCTCCATTGTGATTTTAATAGACCTTCCATTTAGTACTATTTTGAAATGTGTGATCCCCCTCCCCAAAGAAAATGAGGTCCTTAGAGATTTTAGTTCCGTTTAAGATGTGTAGGTCTTTGAGAGCTTACAGCCAAATTATAATTGCTTAATCCTAAACTGTCACTGTCATCTTTAATTTTGACATAGAGCTATAGGACTAAGCATGTTTTCTTCTTTTTCAGTCAGTTGCCTATGATGAGCATATAGCAATAACCTAATTTGGCTATAAGCTAGTAAGCTAGTAGCAGTCTGTGTTATGAGCTTTGTACAGTATTTAGAAGGGTTCATTTAAAAGCCTATGGCATCACTAAAAGTTCAGTGCTAGCTTTAGTCTGGCAAATAGGTGCTTCTGTGCTTCGGGTTTCAGGTGGCATGTTGCTGTTATAAATGTAAGCAACCTGAGCAATCTTGAAGTAGAGAGCACAACTGGCCTGTACAGCTATATTGTGCATTTCACTTAAGATGTTTGTACCTAATTATAGCTAATGTTTTGCAAAAAAACACTTTGAGCCCTCAAAGAGGAGCAGTGTGTTGAACTATGGCTGTGAATGTGGCAGAATTTTATCTTGTTTGTTCCCCAAATTGTGTAACTTGAACATGTTAACACTGAGAACCAGACCTTGCATTGCCTTCTGCTTTGGGTGACCACTGTGGGTTTGTTTCCTGCCTGTACACAGAATTGCCATGTAGAGTTTCCAGCAACCCATGAGTATTTATTTAACATTTTTCACACAGTCCGCGGTGTGCTGGGCACTATGAAATGAATGAAAATGCTTGACACATTCTCATGGGACCTGAACAAAAAAGTATTAGTGATTCTCAAGATACAGTAAATCATTTTTCTTCTTCATACTGATCTGTCCACCCCTTTTGCATCTTTCCCCTCCCCCAAACCTAGAAGTACATCCTTAAAAGTCCGATTTGTCTCTTTTTCTATACTTTCTGTATTGGGTGTATCCACCTCAGACCTGAAATTCTTTAAGTGAGAAATAGTTTTAGCGCCACTGCTGTAAATGGCTCTTGAGTTTGGAGGCAGGATGTAGTAGAGAGAAACAGACCACATACAGAGACGGAAAGATGTTAAGCCTGGTGTTACATCTCTCGCCTTTGCTAAGAAAGAGGTTTGGAGGTTGCTGCTTACTTTTCTGTTTATTTTGTTAGTCTGTGTGTGCCCTGTCACCTGAAATAGATTTCACAAGTAAATATACCATGTGTTGGTTTTGGGAACCTCGACATCTGACTGTGGCTGTTTCTTTTAAGTAAGCACTTGTGGGTGGCCGGATTCCCTCTGCCCCACAAGCCAAACTCAATTGGGGGTGACTTTCCATCTGTCATTAGTGATGGTCCTGCAAGACTGGGAAAATACCCCAAAAGGAAAAGTTAATTGTTAAATGTTAGCATTTAAATTTTTTTAAAAATTGTGTTAGATAATTTTTTCCCATCTTCCAAATAAAACTGTATTTCTCTCCTACACAGTAGAAATGTTTAAAAGGTTTCAGATTTTAACTTGAGCTTGTAAAGTTCACCTGGATCAGACATAGAATATTATAGAACCCTAGAAGAGGTGCTAAGTGTGTTTAGGGAGGGCTGGAGGAGAAGTGACTTCCAGCTTGAGGCCTTACAGGTGAGGTCTTAGCTGGGTGCCACCCATGGGAGCTACTCCATAGTGGGCTCTGCAGGTCATGCTTGGTTTTCTTGCGATATTCTCTGTCTCTGCACTGGTCCTTGTGGCAGACACCTAATCCCCCTTCCTTTGATGCTGGTCCCTTGGGTCTTCAGTCTCTTGGATCCCCTTGCTAGGGTGGATGCTGCGATTTTTCACCCTTGTCACTGATTAGAAAACAGATCTGTGCACAGCATGATGTGGGATTGGTGTGGAACTGGAGGCTTCTTCCATTTTACTCTGACCCTGGACTACTGTGGCCAGGTGCAGGACTGCAATGACTTTAATCTCACATCTCCCCTCTAAAGGGAGACTGTTACCTACTGATGCTTGTATTTGTTCTGTTCCTTCAGAATTTCAAGATATGAGTGGTGTTCTCAAATCGCTTACTCCAGTCTTCCCTCTGACAGTTCCTGTAGCACTTCAGTGGCCAGAATGGGCACATGGTGGATGGTGGGTGGCTAGTGGCATGGGGCAGCTCAGCACAGCATCCCACACAAGTCCTGTTGGTGATTACAGTTACTGTCCCATCTAGGTGGCCATGCAAGAGCTTCCTCGATTGTTGACTGACGCTCAGAGGGACGTGAATTTAGGCTTCTGAGCAAGGGACCTGGTTAACATTTTCTCTAGGAAGAAACAGTGATGTAAATGTTGTCCCACTTTGTGCATAGGCACGATGAGGGGGCAAGACAGAAGATATATTTCCTTAGTGAAAGCCAATTTTAAGGTATTCTTTGTTGGCTCAGATTGTAACTCTTGGTTCCTGTAGAAAATCACTTAGCATTGTCAGTTGAGTGTTTGAGCAGAATTTCATAAAGGGGTTAAGAAAAAAACTAGCAATAGCAAAGAAGCCCAGTGCTAAGGAAGGCAGAGAGCCGGCTAGGACTGTCGTAGGACTGAAGGTCCGGGGTGCCTACACTGTATGGTGAATATCTCCAGGTAACAATTTCTTTGGAACAACAACAATTGCTATTAGTGCCCCTGACATACTGCCCCTTGCTTCAGACACACTCATCCCATCCTTGTCCTGACTCTGAAGCAGCTCTGGAAGTCTTCTGGGAGTGTCTTCACTGGGTCTGATGAAAATACAGCAAATTTCGCTGCTGTGTGCCATCCAGCCAAAAGGCAGGCTGTAAGAACGTTCCACTGTGTCCTCACCCACCTTCCGCACCTAGTCTGTCACAGTGCAACCCTCAGCTCTTCCTCAAAGTCAAGATGACTGTGAAGAGTAAGTGTTTCAAGTTGACAGGACACTGAACCAATTTCAACCTTAAAATGAAAGACAGGAAAAAGGACTTCCAGAACTGCTTCTGAAAGAGGCAAGAGCAGTGGGATAAGTGTGTTCCGAATGAGAAGGAGTAATCCTAGGGGCACTCAGGAGGGACTTGGAGCAATGTGTCTTCTCCTATAATGAATTCGCTGGCTTTTTTTAAAATCAGGAATTGAACACAGGACCATGCATTTGCCAGGCAGGTGCTGTGCCATTGAGCTACATCCCTGGCCCCGTAATGAATTTGTTTAATAAAAAGGAAATGGTCACGGTATTTTGGATCCTGTCTTGTAGTTGCACAGGGTGAGTAGGGCTGAACCGAGGCTAGAGGTACAGGCTCCTGCAGGGAGGCGTGAAGTTGTGACCAACTCCCTACCCTCTAAGCTCCTGCCACTTTCCTAGGCTGACCAGGCCAGAAGTCAGCGGAGAGGAAGTGTTCTGATGAAGCTTATCCTGCTACATGTGCATGAGTGTATAGGGTGGCCTGTGGAGCTGGAAGGGAGACAGGGCACATTAAGTATCACTAATGGTAACAGGAGCTGTCTTGTAGGGTCAAAAGAGCTGGTTGTGGTGGCACACACTTGTAATCCCCACATTCTGGGAGGCTGATCCAAGAGAATTGCAAGCCTGAGTCCCACTTCCAATTTACCAAAGTGGGACCCAAAATTAATGAGACCCTGTCTCAAAATAAAAATAAAAAATAGAAAAAGGGCTGGGGTTGTAGCTAAAGGTGAAATCTTTGGGTTAAATCCCCACCACTGCAATAGAACAAACAAATAAAATAAAAATTTTAAAAAGAGACCAGGTATGGTAGATCATATCTGTAATCCCAGCACTTCCGAGGCTGAGGCAGGAGAATCTATGTGCATTTGAGGCCAGCTTGAATTACAGAGTGAGATCTTGTCTCAAAACAAAATTTTATGAAAGTGTCAGGGGCCAGGGATACAGCTCAGTGGCACAGTGCCTGCCTGGCAAGCATGAGGTCTTGAGTTCAATTCCCAGTAAAAAAAAAACAAAAAGAAAAAAGCATCAGAACCCAGAGTATGAAGATGATAACATTAGATGAGGCTGGATGAAGGTTCCAGAACAATTCTGTACTTCTTTTACAACTCAGCCATACATGTACATCTAAAATCATTTCACTATAAAAAGTGTAGGCAGCCTTGTGTGGGTGGGGTTGCACATTCATATTTTCAAGTGTCAGTGGATATTAAATCAGGAAACTGTCTACAGAAGCCAACTGAGAAAATCAAAAATGAAAACTTGAAGAAGCAATGTTGCTGTGGGACTTGGTGCCGGTGGCCCTCATCTGTTTGTCTCTGCTTCCTTCCTTTCTTGATGATGCTGATAAAGTGAGGAGCGAGTGGTGTGAGGTGCTGGCAGCATGGGGCCTGTGTGTCACTAGAGCAGCAGAAGACAAAACATTTGTATGTAGCTGTGCTTACATGTCAGCTAGAAGCAAATAAACCACATGAGGGTCATGATCGACTTTTATTTTATTTTTTTGAGTCAGGGTCTTACTATGTATAGTTCAGGCGGCCTTGCACTTATGGTGACCCTTCTGCCTCCCAAGTGTGAGAATTACAAAGGTGCGCCACCACATCCAGTTTGTAATTGGGATTGACATTGTTATATTCAGAATATTTAGGGCCTTTGCGAAGTCTGAATTAAATGCTCCATCTGAGTTCCTTTCTGAGTAACATTTGAGCACATACCAAATGCTGGGGCAGTAATGGTAAATGTAGGACCAATGTGTTTCCTGCTTTCCAGGAGATTAAATGCTGCTGAGGAAAGGCAAGGAGAAAAAAAAAACATTACAAATTGTGGCACATGTATTGGAAGACAGAAACACGAGTTGAGACTAGGGAAAAATCATTTTAAGAGACACATTTGGTATGTTTTGAGAACTCTTCCTTTACATTATAAATTATTATGATATACATTAATGTTGGTTTAAAAGGAACATACAGTTAAAGTTGGGCATGGTGGCATACACCTGTAATCCCAGCACTCAGGAGGCTGAGGTAGGAGGATCGCTGCAAATTCAAGACCAGCCTGAGCTACAAAGTGAGTTCAAGGCCAGCCCAAACTGCATAGTGAGACCCTGACTGAAAAAGACAGAGAGAAAGAGAGAGAGACTTACAGAGATACAGTCGAGATCTCGTTTATTTATTTATTTATATTTATTTATTGGCTTTTTGAGACAAGGTCTCACTACGCAATTCAGGCTGGCCATGAACTCACTTTGTAGTCCAGGCTGACCTCAAACTTTAAAGGAATCCTCTTGTCTCAGCCTCCAAGTACTAGGTTACAGGCATGCACCACCTTGCCCAGCCCACCTTGTTTATTTTTATTTTTTATTCTTTTTTTTTTTTTTTTTTTTTGGTACCAGTGGTCGAACTCACAACCTTGCGCTTGCCAGGCAGGTGCTTAAACCATTGAGCTAAATTCTTGGCCCACCTTGTTCGTTTTTAAAACCCAGTAAACTACAGGAAATGGAAGATAATGGAGTTGCTATAGGTTTATTTTATTTATTTTCTGCACACATAATTATAACTTTGTTTCAGTTAGCCAAAATCATTGGTTATATGATAGTTTTGCTTTTTAAACTGGTAATAAGGCAACATTCTATTACTTACAGCAACACGTTAGAAGATTTAAAAAAGCCTAGAAGATGGTGGTGGGTTCATGCTGTAATCTCTGTTACCTGTGAGGCTGAGACAGGGACATCACAAATATGAGGTCAGGCGAAATGATTTAGTGAGAACTTGTTTCAAAATGAAAAGGGTCGGTGTGTAACAAAGTGGTACAAGCCCCCTGAGCTCTATTCCTGGTACCACAGAGAGAGTCAGGTAAATGTTAAATTTGAAGCTGAGCGTGGTGACGCACAGCTGTAATCTCACCACTTGGAAAGCTGAGGCAGGAAGATGGCTTCTGAGTGAGAGGCTAGCCTGAGCTACAAAGCAACTGTCTCAAAGAAAAAAAAAAAGTTAAGCTTGACCATTGCTGCACATGCCATTTTGACAGATGGCTTCATCATCAAGGGCAAATAATTCGTACTTCTGGGTGTAATGGGCCAGGGGACAAAAATTTGGTGTGGATAGTAAGCATATCCTCAGGAGATACACGGTTTACAAACTAGCGATTGAAAGAAGATAATTTCAGAACACCAGAAAGTCACATAAATTTAATAACTTGGTTCTGTGACTCAACACATGGTCTTTATTTCTCATTATGTCATACGCTGGCAAAAACTGTTAGCGACGTGTGCTTCTCCAGCAGTGTTTATTCACACAATCAAAGGCACACATGCGGCTTCTGAACCGCGGAGCCAGAAACTGCGGCACAGCGTTTTGCGGAGCCTGGATCGCTGGTGTCAGGTGGGCATGCGCCGCACAGAGCCCGCTCATTCATTCACTCGCTTGTCACCAGGGCCTGCATCCGCTCTGGGATTTCTAGGAACGATCCCAAACGAATCAGAGTGAACAGAAGCCAAGTGGGGTTGGATCGGCTGGAGGAAAATTTCATTCAGGCTACAAAGAAAAAAAAATTATGAAGTCACCTTCTTAGTGCACAGAACATAGGCTTTGTGTCTTGAGTACTTACACATGTGCTTGTTTGTTTTGAGGGTGATGGGTTTGTTTCTTTGTTTGTCTGAGGCAAGGTATTGCCATGGAGTTTAGGCTGGCCTGGAACTCACTTTGTGGCAGGCTGGCCTCGAACTCCCAGCAACCCTGTCAGCCTAGCAGGCATGCACCACCACATCTGACTGCCACAATGGGTTTTCAAGAGGAGTGATGCTAACGTTTTGTCATCCATGTTTAAAGTGTATTAATGTCACATGAATTTGGGGGGAAATATAAATTCTCAATTCTTGGAAGCGAAGCATTCAATGATAGGCTTATTTTAGGACCATGATTATTTTAAATTACTAAGTGGCTATTTTAAATAGATCTCTTTGCACGTGGGTGAATTTAATTTGAAATAGGCTGCATGCCTACACCCATATGAAATCAAAGAATTGGGAAGCTGATGAGGTAGTGAAAATGTTTAGAGCAGAATAAAAGATAGAGCACCTGCCTGGCAAGTGCGAGGTCGGGATGGATCTGCGTTACAAAAAAAGAGAAAGGAAGGAAGGAAGGAAGGAAGGAAGGAAGGAAGAAAGAAAGAAAGAAAGAAAGAAAGAAAGAAAGAAAGAAAGGAAGGAAGGAAGGAAGGAAGATAGATAGCTGGGGGATTAGAAGGGAATTAAGAGCTGTGTGGGGGAGATAATGCAGTTAAGATGTGTTGTGTGCCTGTGCCAGCTCCCCACTGAGTGTGGGCCTTACTTCTGTAGTGCAAATGTGTACTAATAAACATGTAAAAAACAAATGAAAACAATGTTTAGAATAGCCTGGTACACAGTGATCTAGCATATCCAAAGGGACATGTTACTAAAATACTAATGAACTATTTAGGAGTATGGACTTGCCAGCAGTATATTAACATAATTGCCTCTTATAGAAATATCAGCCTATATCCTCACCCCAAAAAAGCACTTCTTTCCTTTTCAAATGTCACTTCTGCTTCTACAAATCTGTACCTTCCTCTTTTGACGGTGCCGTGGATGAAACCCAGGGCTTCATGAGTGCTAGGCAAGTGCTTATCACTGAGCTCCATACCTGTCTCTTATTTTATTTTTTAAAAGGATTTTTTTTTTTTACTATTTTCTTTTTTGGTACTGGGAATCAAACTCAGGGCCTTACACTTGCCAGTCAAGCGCTGTGCTGCTGGGCTACATCCCAGCCACTGTCTCTTATTTTAGAAAGAAGAAATATTTCTAAAGTACTTAATGAGTAGTCAGTTATTATTCTCCTTATAATTGTATTCCAGTTCTTGAAATAAGCTTTAAATTATTCTAAACATAACTACTGAAAATCATGGGGAAATATATCTGAAATGTTCTGAGCATTTACATTTTTATGTGGCAGATATTAGGACTTAACTATGCATCTTTGGGTGTCAGCAGCAACAAAGGGAAGGTATGTGGTTGGGAAATTTAGTTGAACAATCTGAGCTCCATTATCTGTGTCTGTAAAATGGGAACAAGTAAATAACCCACAGGATTGCTGGTAGATTTTTTTTTTTTTTTTTTTTTTTTGGAGACAAGGTCTCACTATGTAGCACAGGCTGGCCCCCAGGTTGTAGCCATTTTCCTGCTTCGGCCTCCCGAGTGCTGGAATTACAGGTGTGTGCCACCATGTCCAGCTGTTAGATTATTATTATAAATAAACTAGTGCATTTATCCCATACATAGTGGATGTTCAGTACATGTTGCTATCATCATTGTTACTGTTCTTTTTATGATTACTAGGTGAAATAAAAGCTTTATAAACTATTGAAGCACTCAGGTTTTGAGTTTTCTCTCTTTTTTTGTAAGCCTTTTCAATGGAGGAGCAGCTGTCTGTCTGTCAGAATAACATGGCTGCCAGTGCAGTCAGGTCATCAGTTTGATGAGGTGATGAGTTAGTGGATAGAATACACTAGATTTAGTCAGTCAAGTCTGAGCCTTAGAAATTAGTATATTGGCCAGGTATGGGAGTGAGTGCCTGCAGTCACAGCTGCTCTGGAGGCTGAGGCAGAAAGATCAGTTTGAGACTAACTTAAGCAACATACAGAGACCCTGTCTCGAAAACAAAACAAACAAATGAAAAACAACCTGGTATATTAGTTGAAATTAAAACAAAGTGTCCAGCCATGGTGGCACACACTTGTAATCCCAGCACTTGGGAGGCTGGGGCAGGAATATCGCCATGAATTTGCAGCCAGCCTGGGCTATATATAGCAAGATCCTATCTCCAAAATCCATCCATCCATCCATCCATCCATCCCTCCCTCCATCCATCCATCCATCAATCAATAAAAGGAGGGGATTAAGAGAAAAGAGATGTTACTCTAATGACATTTGGGCATGTGGGAGAAAGTGTACTCACATTACCTGTGATAGTCTCTGTTGAGTTGCTCTGGAAATCAGGATACATATCCAGTACTTTTAATTTAATGTGATAAATTAATTTGTCTTTAACCTTTTACTCAGGAAAACCTACAATTACAGAAAAGTTTTAAGAATACATAGAACATCAGTATGTTTTTATATTCACACACTGCCTCCCCCCAAAATTTGGTAAACCCTGTAGCATGTCTGTTCTAAGAATAAGAAAGTTCTACAGAACCACAGTATAAATATCACATCAAACACTGAATACTGGTTCTCTTTAATATCATATGCTATACTCCCCGAGTTAAATACGCTTAAAAGCCCTCACTCCTCCCTAAGCTTCCCTAGGGCCTTCCGGATCCAGCATCTAGCTCTAGGTTGCATCTTGCATTTGGTCTCCCTGGTTACTAGGGATTGACTGCAGGGCCTCTACACTGACCTTCATCCGCCGCTCCTTATATTTTTTTCTTTTTAGTCAGGCTCTCCCAATATCATGAAGTTCCCCTGATAGCGCTGGCACTTTCCACCCTCCTGCCTCAGCCTCCCAGAGTGTTGGGAGGACAGCTGAGTGCCTTTATGCCATAGACATGGAGTCACCGGTCTCTCTTTTTTCTCGTACCTTCCCACTCCAGTGAGTGGGTATGGACATGGTCTTTTTTTGTGGCTGCACTGGGGACTGAACCTGCGAAGTGCTAAGCTTCCGCCTCTGCTCCTTTGATTGGATTTTGAGGCAGGTTCTCTCTGGCTTGTCCAGGCTGGCTGAGTGGGTGGTTCTGTGTCAGCCTCTGGGGGTGCTGGGGTCCTGGGCATGTTCTGCAGAACATGCACTTGTCAGGGCCTGGATTCCTAGGGAGGGCGCTGCAGGTTGGTGAGACAGCGGGCAGCAGGGGAGACTTGGAGATGAGCTTGATGCGCTGCGTCCACACCAGTGGGGTTGGGACGGGCAGTGAAAGGTACGCTAACGCTTGCCAGCTGAAGGAAGCAGAGAATAAGATGCACTAGTGGTATTTATACAGCCGGGCGGAACAGTGACAAAAACACTACTGAAGTATGAGTTTTGGTGAATTTTAGAAAAATATTTGCTGATTAAAATAAAAACTGAAGCTGGGTGTGGTGGTGTATCCTTGTAATCCCAGAACTCAGGAAGCCGAGGCAGGAGGATTCCCTTGAGTTCGAGGTCAGCCTGCACTATATAGTGAGATCCTGTCTCAAAAAACCAAAAATAAAATAAAAACTGGTTTCAAGAGGTTAGTGTGTCCCTGACTCTGTGAAACACGGTTTCTATGCCCCCTGGGTGGACAGTGTAGAAAACTGCAGCCCAGAACTTGAGTCAGAAATGTAATCCAGCTGGGTCCAGGCTTATTCATCTTTTTGAGACAGGGTTTCACCATGCAGTTCTGGCTGGTCTTGAATTCACTTACTAGCTCAGGCTGACCTCAAACTTACAGAGATCCTTCTGCCTCAGCCTGTCAAATGCTGGGTTCCACCATGCCCGAGTCTTGGGTTTATTTAAAGCCTCTGATATTTGATCACTTCACTAAAACAAATTAGGCCCATCAGGATTCAAAGTTATTTGGACCCATTTCTGAAGATACAATGCAAATGGTAAGGTTATAACAATTGTCGGCAGTCTATTTTCTGCTCAGTATAATTTCTAGGGAAAAATTATGAAGATTTGGTCATGGCCAGGGCAGCAAAAGGTTATAAATAATGTGTGTTCCCAGTTTGATGTTTCAGTCAGAAAACTTAGTCATATTCATTACCTAAGAGATATAAAACTACATAACTACACTATGAAACTACATCTTGCACTCCTGCTTCCTTCTCAGGACTTACAATTTTTAAAAAAGTTTTTTTTTTTTTTTTTTTTTTGAGATGGTGTCTCATTACGTAGTTCGGGCTGTCCTTGAACTTTGGTGATCCTCCTGCCTCAGCCTCTTAAGTGCTAGATTACAGGTGTCTGTTATCACAGCGGCCTTAAAAATGTTTTTGACATAATTTTCTTCTTTTCTGTGGGGAAGGGGAGAGAGTACCACAAAATGAACTCAGGACCTAGCACTTGCCAAGCTGGACCGCATCACTGAGCTATATTCCCAGCGCCATAATTTCAAACACAAAGAAAGCTACAGAAATACTACAAAGTATTCCCATGTATACTCTTCTCTCAAATTCCTGAGTTTGCTTCCCCCCTTCTTTCCCTCTCTCAATATAAATTAATAGGTATTTTTTATCCATCCCCAAATTCTTCAAAAATAAATTTCAGAAATAATGTCCCTTTAACCCTAAGTATCTGTGGACAGCATATATTCCCAGCAATTGAGGACATCACATAGTTCCACAATTTACATCACTACATTATGAAGACCAAACTAAGTAAGTTAAGCAGTAGGATGCTGTGCTGTTTTTTATTGAATCTACTGATCCGAAGTCTGTTGTAATTTCTGTGTTTATACTAATCCCTTATATACCAAACAATAATCTTTTTTTTTTTGTTACCAAACAATAATCTTTTTTTTTTCACACTTTTCTTTTTTTTATTTTAAAGGGGGTAAAATTTAACAAATCAAAGAACAAAGCGAGACACAAGAAAGCACAAATCTCAAAGCTAGACAACCAGAGATCCCCACCATTCACCATACTGTCTCTCGCTCTCCTCCAAATGGTTGTCCACATCCTTGTACATGGAAAGTACACAAAACAACACAGCCAATCTTTCACAAGATGTCCAGTTCCAAACAATAATCTTAACAGGTACTGCATTCAGCTGTCTCTTAATATTCTCAACCAGATATTTTCAGAGAGCACAAATCAGGTTTATCCTTTTTTCCTTTCCTCTGTTTTTCCTTTTTTGAGACAAGATCACTCACTGTAGTCTGCCCTTGAACTTACTGTACCCCAGGCTGACCTGAAAGTCACAGTGATCCTCCTGCCCAGGAGCCTTCCAAGGGGTGGGATTACAGGTATAGGGCACCATGCCCAGCTACATGTCAGTGATTTTTGTAGAATCTCTCTCCATGTGGCTTTATCTGTGCTCATGGTGAGGTTCAGTTATTCACTGTTAACTATAGAAGTGAGCTATGTCCTCTGCACATCACACCTACCTGCCCACAATGTCAGTTTGTCTCATTATTGTCATTTTAACCTCTGTCCAGTCAGTCAGGTTGTGTTTGCCAAGTGGCTGCAATACTGTTAGAGTAAACCTTTTGCATTTTGCAATTGCATAATCCCTCAAGGAGTTAACTTTAAAATCATGTGAAATTCTTTGTGGTGGGGAAGTTGCTAGGTGAGAAAGCTTGGCCAGCATGCCCAAGGCCTTAGGTTTGATTCCTAGCACTGAACAAACACAAACAACCAAATGGAAAACTATCAGTGTTCTATTTGTCTGTCCATCTGTCTTTCTGTCTTTCTATGTCTTTCTCTGTGGGGATTGAATCTAGAGCCTCACATATGTGCTAGGCAAGTGCTGCTGTCCTGAACTACATTCCCAGCCCTTTTTATTTTATTTTGAGACAAAGTCTTGCTGACCTCAAACTTGCAATCTTCTGCCTCAGCTTCCTGAGTAGCTAGAATTACAGGCATGTGCCACCATATCTGGCTGTGAACTTTATTTTAGCTGAAATATTCTATTTGGTACTGAATTGTGTTTAGGCACTACTTTTGCGCATAGAAATAGCAGATGTCTTCAGTTTTAAAGAGTAGATAAAACGTTTCAAGTAAAAGTGAAAAAATCTGTGGCTCTGTTTAGTATCTTGTAGTGAAATGGGTAACTTCAGTTGAAAAGGTGGACTCAGGTTCCTGTGCTTCAGACTACAGTCATCATACTTGGGGTACTGAAGGGAAGAAGGAGCTATTGGGGGAAGGCACCATGCAGACAGCATTCAAAGGAATGTGAGATAGACTTCATTCCTCTTTTATCTCGTCTTTTCCTGCTCTTGTCTTCCTGCAATCTTATCTTACCAGGAATTTTGAACAAAGAATGAAGCTCAATCTTCAGAAATTTAGAAGGACAAAGTAAAACAGAAGGTTTTATCAATTAGGGACAACCTACTCTTCCAGTCTAAGACTACTGACTTGGAAGAGAAGCAAGAAGATTTAGGGGCCAGATAGGAAAAAAAATCAGTCCAATGTCCAGGAGGACAAACTCAAGAAACAAAGCCACAAACATTACCTCGTCATCTTTCAGTGAATTTACAGCATGCAGGGCCTATAACCAAGGAGTTCGGCAATCCACAAGTCAAACAAATGCAAATTAATCACTGAGATTTAAAAAGCAAATGTGGTCAACTCATTTAAAAAGCATTTTAAATTATAAAACTAACACACTAGCCAAATGTGGTGGTGCACACCTGTAATCCCAACTCTCTGGGAGACAGAGGCAGGAAAATCACAAATTTGATCCCAGCCTGAGAAATTTAGTGACTTACTGAGATCCTGTCTCAAAATCAAAAATTTTAAAAAGTGCTGAGAATATAGCTCAGTGCAAAGGTACTGAGTGCAATCCCCAGCATGACTAAGAATAATGGTAAATTTTCAAAACTATTCTAGAAGGACAGTAAAACAAAAATGCCCAAAGAAAAAACAAGTTTTCCCAGCATTCTATGTGGGTCCTCTTGCCCGACATCCCTGCCCAGCTCTGTGCAGAGCTGGACCCACAGTAACAGACGGCGGAGGGGTCTGTTGTTGTTATTTACATGTTGTTATTTACATGAATTTTTATTGTGAACTGACAAACTGTTATATGTACCTAAGGGGATTGCTGGGTATGGTGTGGACTAATTATAGAGATTAATTACCATCCATCTCCTCAAATACTTCGTTTTGTGGTAAGAACATTTCAAATGTACTCTTTTGAATTGTGCAGTGTGCTAACATTAGCTATATACATGCTGAAGTGCGGGCAGTTTTGGAGTGCATTTAATAGTGAAATACTCAAATTGTAACTGTTTTTAAACCAGTTTTCATTTTTTTGGTTTTGTCTTCTTTCTTTCTTTTTTTTTTTTTTTTTTTGGTGCTGGGGGTCGAACTATTGATCTCGCACTTGCCAGCCAGGCACGCTTATGCCACTTAGCTAAACCTCCAGCCCATTAAACCAGTTTTGATGAACACATGGCAAAAACTCCATCTGTAACCCAGCATGCTTCTCTTCCTGGTCAGTTATTCCCTCTCTAAGTAGCTGGTCGTCTGATTTTTATCACTAACCCCATGGTTAATTTTGTCTCTTAACTAATGGAATTGTACAGATTATACTGTTTCCTGTCTTGCTTCTTTTACTCAAGATTAGGATGGATAATCAATATCCTTGGTTTTTTTGTTTGTGGGACTAGAGACTGAACATAGGGTCTTTGCACTGAGTCATATCCCTAGCCCTTTCTCTAATTTTTAATTTTGAGACTGGGTTTTGCTAAGTTTTACAGGTTAGACTCAAAATTTTAATTCTCTTGCTTCAGCCTTCTAAAGTGCTGAGACTGTAGACATACACCACATTGTCTGGCTCCTCAATATGAATATTCTTATGGTTGCTTTTTCATTTTTTTGAGACAGGGTCTCACCATGTAGTTTAGACCAGCCTTCAACTCACTGTAGTGGCTGGCTTTATAACCCAGGCTGGCTTTGAACTTGAGGCATCCTTTTGCCTCAGCCTCCTAAGTTCTAGAGTTATGGGTGTGTGCTAGCAACTCTGGCTACAGTTGTCTTTAAAAAAGAAAAAAACAAAAAACCTTTTTTTCCCTAGTCTCCAGAATTTGAGAAATACTTATTTTTAAGCAAAGAAACTTCAGCTTTATTGGAATATAATTCATACAGCATATGATTCACTCACATAAAGCACACAATTCAAAGGCTTTTAGTATTTTCACAGCTGGGTACCATGACCATGATAAATTTTAGGGCATTCAAACTGCTACCTCTACCTCCAAAAATGACAGTTTACCTTTGCTGTCACCACACAATCCCTTCATCCTTCCTAACCACTGGCAATCACTACTGTACTTTCTACCTCTCTGGGACAGCTTGTTGTAGATATTTTCATTTATTCATTCTAGTGATAGCTATGTTCATTTTTTGAAATTTATTTATTCAGGATTTTTTTTTTTTTTTTTTTTTTTTTTTTTTTTTTTTTTTTTTTTTTTTTTTTTTTTTTTTTTTTTTGAGATAAGGCCTCACTGTATAATCCAGGCTGGCCTTGAATTCTATGTATCTCAGCCTGGGCTTAAATGGCAATTCTCCTGCCTCAGCCTCTCAAGTGTTGAAATTACAGGTGTGTTTATGTTCATTTTAATTGTTACTATGTGTGGCCTTATAATACCTGCTTTAAAAAAATTTTTTTTTAAATTTTTTTTTGAGACAGAATTTCTATCCCTATACAGTTCAGGCTGACCTTGAATTTCGTTTGTAGCCTAGGCTAGCTTCGAATTCACAGCGATCCTTCTGTCTCAGCTTCCCAGGTGCTGAGATTACAGGGGCACACCACCATGCCCGGTTTAAATTTATTTTTTGGATAGTATTCTCACCTGAAAGATAGTCACATGTATTAGAATGTTAATTAGAAGAACATGTATTGAAAAACTCCATAAATTGGCTTTGAGTTTTTAAGTGTTACAACAGTTGTTAAAGTAAACATCTTGATGTAGATTTTGTCAAAGGATGTTATATAATCTATGTAAATATGGTATGAGCTCATAATAACAGCATCAGGAAGAATAAAGTTGAAATTATAAAGTAAAACTTCGTATTGGTTTGGTTTGGTTTTATTTCTAAAATCTTGTGGCAAATTTTGGTAGCTATACAAAGAAGCAGAACCTGACATTTTTTTTTTCCATTTGCTCTCCATCTTTGGGTTGAAGAACAGATAAAAGATAGGAATTGAATCTCAAGATGTTTAATAACCATGGGAAACTCGAGTTAAAGTGAGGATGTCCGCTCTGTTTAGTTTGGTTATATTCTGTTCCAGTCTGTCTACTTGTACTAGATTTGAGGGTACAGACAGCTATTCCAAAAATAATAGGATATACTATGGTAACCATCCTTAATTTCCTATTAACTTAATCTCAAGCACTGTATTACTTACACTGTCTTATTGTGACTGATCTTATTTGAATCTAGTTTGTTAGATCACTGTCTTGTCTTGACTGATTTTATTCGAACCTGTTATATTTGATAGTATCAAGTCTGAGAGTATAGGCAACTACTCTGAAGAGGGTAAGATTCACTAGGATAACCACTCTAGTTTGACTGTTACCTGCTTTTGAAGTCCTATAATGTCTCCAGTGTTTTGTTTTTATTGATATTGTTCTGTTCTGTATTGCTAAGTTCAATTTTACTATGCCTGATGATATAGACAATGCTATTGAAGATAACAAGAGACATCATAGTAACCATTATAGATCACCTTGTATTGTGGTTTTTAATTATGTGCTTTGTCCATCCTTTTGTTTTGAATTACCCCATTTTGTTTTCTTTCTCATTTGGTTTTGTTCTTTTCAAAAAAAAATTAAATAAAGCGGGGATGTCTTAGCCCTTCATAAAAACAATAGTTAGTCTCAGAAATGGAAAAGATTGTGTGTGTAGCTCAATGTAGAGGCCCTAGCTTTAATCCCCAGTATTGTACCCCTACTTCCAAAAACAAAAAAAGCATTATTTTAAGTTGGAATAGAATCAGGTTACAAAATGATGTCTATAGCATGTTTGGTTTCTGGCTTTAAATGCACAGTATAAAGTAAAATGAATTAACACTGAGTAGATGATTGAAGAGTTTTTTTCCTCATT
Organism: Dolichotis patagonum; assembly: GCA_004027295.1. NCBI lineage: Eukaryota > Metazoa > Chordata > Mammalia > Rodentia > Caviidae > Dolichotis > Dolichotis patagonum. Next base: position 25,828 of record PVJX010011145.1, on the reverse strand, counting down.
TTCTTTCCTATCTATATATATTGGGTTTTAAAATTTTCCTGAAATGAGACTGTAATAAATCAAATAAATTTCAAATTATAAAGAAAAACACTGTCTGCTACTTTGGGGTTAATCAACACAGTAAATAGCATACTGAACATTGTGAAATCCACTTCCTATCTATGAAAGTTCTACTTTTAAAACTGAACCTTATACCTGGGTATGGTGATACACACCTGTAATCTCAGCATTTAGGAGGCTGAGGCAGGAGGATCACTTCAAATTTGAGGCCAGCCTGGGCTACAAAGTGAGTTGAAGGCCAATCTGAGATACCGTACATAACAAGACCTGTCTCAAAAAAAGAAAAGAAAAAAGTAAATAAATACATAAATACACTGAATCTTAGAGTAAGGGACTGGGGAAGGTGCTCTAGGCTCCAGGCCATGAAAGGTATGAGTTTGCTTTTTATTTGGACCACACTTTGAAATGGTACAAAGAATTCATTTATATCTTTACCCACCTTGCCAGTACTAAGCTCCAAATCCTATATGCCAATATTAAAGCCAGGATAGCAACACAGATGGATACAAGGCCCCTTCTGATTTTGGCCCATTTGCTTCCTTTCTCAGGCTCAGGAAGCAATCAAGGATTGCCCTCCTTTTTCTTTGTTACCAAGATTCAGATTCAGGGCCACACCTTTGCTAGGCAGGTGCTGCATTGCTGAGCTCCACCATCAGCCTGAGGGTTGCCCCTCTTATTGAGTTATGATTTCTCTACATCTTCAGTGTGTGTCATTTATGACATTGACGCTTTGGGAGAATTCCCCTCAGTCTGGATCTGCAGGGTGCCTCCTCAAGGTTAAGTTCAGGGCGCGCGTCTGTCCAGCTAGAACCAGCTAGCGCCCCTATCTGTGGATCCCAGCATGAGGTCCCCTGGTTTAAGTGTCTGCCAGATTCCTTTGTAAAATCAGTTTCCCTTTGCAATGAATGGACATCTTGTGGGAAATACTTGGGAGATAATGCAAATATCCTGTTCTCTGTCCTATTTTCTACCTCCAGCTGTTAGCTTCCATTCATAATTCTTGCTTCTGGCAGCTACTGATGTGTTTATCAAACAGTCCCATTGCAGTTCCACCATCCTCTCCACACCTACCAATGCGACTGCTCCTGGAAAGAGGCTGTCTCTATTCTCCTGCTTACTTGTTTGTTCAATTATTTGTTATATCAGTATAAACACAGTTTTACTACTAGTTTTATTCTGTGGACTGTAGCCCATTACTGATAGGCATTTGGAGAATTAAACAAGACTTCAGTTCTCGTCTGCTTTTTGTTTTATTTTGTTGTTTCAGTACTAGGGGATGAACACCAGGTCTTCACATTGAGCTACAGCCCAAATTCTTTTTCATTTTGAGACAGGCTCACAATAAGTTGCAGTGTTACCCAAGCAGGATTTGAACTTGAGATTCTCTTGCCTCATTTTCCCAAAATGGTGGAATTACAGGCATGTGGCACCACATTTAACTGTTTGGGGTTTTTTGGGGTGTGTCATTTTGGGGAGCCCTGCTAGGGACCAAACCCAGGGCCTCCTTCCGAAGCACACGCTGTACCCTAGAGCGACATCCTCGGCCCAAGAGTGACTGGTTTTGCCAGGCTGTCTCAGGCTCCCTGGGATAAAAACAGCATCCATGGGTGAGGGAAGCCGAGACAGCAGTGTGCTGTAGTTTTTGTCACTGCGGGTACCCAAGCAGAGGCTGAAGAAGCTGTTCTCGCCGGAAATCCAGGCAGAGTCTATACATGTCCTGGAAGGTGTCTTCTAACTCTGTGGACCTCTGAGCTGCTGAAGGAGCAGTGCAGAAAGCCGGGGAGCTGGCAGGGCAGGGTCCTGTGTGGGTGAGCTCAGCCTCTGAGCTGTCGCCTTAAGTAGTAAAGCCGGTGGGTGCCCAGGCCCAGCTACAGTGGAAGCCCCTTGTAAATAACCTGGAGCCACATCCCTTGGTGCAGCCCCTCATCACTGCAAAGGGCATCCCCGTGCACAAGTGTCGCTCAGGGTGACTTTCTGGGGACCACATCAGATTATTTTGTTTTCTGGCATTTTCTGCTAATACCAAGGCCGTTGCTGTGTGATATGTTGCCTGTGTCACTGCAAATTCCTTTTCAGAACTTCCTCTGGATTCTAACCTTGATATACTCCTCCCAATCATGCCCCTACTTTTTGGCCAAATTCTGTATATCCTTCTAATTTCTGCGGTAATTCCATAAAGCAATATATTAAGATTTTACAAATGTATTTTATTTTCTTATTATTAAAGATTATTACCGGACTGTTTTCTCCTTTTAGTAGCTAGTCCAACACTTGGGCTTTGCACCTTTTAAAATTAATAAACTATTTTTTGCTGTTTTGAGACAGCTCTGTAGCCCAGGCAGCCCTCAAACTCACTGCAACCCTCCTGCCTCAGCCTCCCGAGTGCTGAGATCGCAGGAGTGGGCCACCAGGTCTGGCTGCTGTGCTTTCCAGTAAATCGTTAAAGGCAGAGACCTACTTTAGGTTTGATTCGATTCTGTACCCGCCATGTGCTCTCAGCCTGGCAGAGGTCTCTGTTGACTGCATGTAATCCAGCGTCTCGGCCTCAGAATTGTCCCCCCTCCTGATTCGTTTGAATCCATTTTGTGAGTAAAATACCTGAGAGGCCTGTCGGAATCCACTGGCGTGAACGTCCATACAGGGTAGGAGGCCCCTGCGGGCTGCAGGCCTTGCCTCCGCAGGCCGCGGTTTCCCAGCAGCAGAGGTTTTGGGACAGTTACCTGGAGGCTGAAGGGATGGTTGCAGGCCGGATTCTAAGGGTGCCTGCCTGCCGTTCTGCGCAAGCCCTGTGCTCACAGGCTGCAAAACCACATCAGCTTCTGTTTATTTTCATTAAAAGCTGTACACGCGGCTGCATTGATCTTTACAACTGCCCTGAGTTGTAAGATTTTAAAATGCAGTGTTCTTTTTTTTTTTTTTTTGGTACCGGGGATCGAACTCATGACCTCGCACTTGCCAGGCAGATGCTTAGGCCACTGAGCTAAATCCCCAGCCCAAATGCAGTGTTCTTAAAAACAAATAGAAATAAAATTGCATGATCTTTTTTTGTTGTATAACACCAATCTTTGGGGAACTATGGAATTCAAAACCTGAACACTTTGGGATAAGGCAGTTTTTAGTTTGGCCTTCCCGTCCTTTTTTTGATCTTACTTTCCTTTCTTGGCGGGGCAGTGGGTCCTATCCAGACCTTCATGTATGCAAGGGGAGCACTTACATGGAGTTTCAGTCCTAGCCCTGAGTGTTCAGTTCTCAATGGTTCATGTTTGCCGCAGCAAACAGCACTTGCCTTTGTGGGGTAAGGCCCTGGATTCCATCCTTAGCCCTTCCAAAATAAAGTGCGCGTGGTGGTGAACACCTGTTAACCCCCAGCATGCAGGAAGCTGAGGCAGGAAGATCACTGAATTTGAGGTCAGCCTGTGCTCCATAGTGAGTTCAAGGCCAGCCTGTACTACATAGCAAGACCCATTCTCAGGAAACCCGAGAAGTGGGCAGTGGGGGCCTGCTCATCTCCTAGTGACTGGCAAATGAAACTAGAGAGGAGGAGCTGGGATCCAATCATCACCTTGAAGGACCCAGTAACTTCCTCCACCAGGCACCACCTCATAAAGGTTCCCCTGCCTCCCAGAAGCACTGAGGCTGGCGACAAGCCTTTAATATGGGCTTTTGGGGGAACATCAAAGATCCAAACTAAACTGAGCATAGTGGTGCATAACTGTAATGCCATTACTCTGGGAGGCTGAGGTAGGAGGATTGCAAATTCAAAAGCAGCCTGGACCCTGGACATAAATACATTCATAAAGGTATTAGTAAAACAAAAACAGGGGTATGCTTTTTAAATCAATAATAGAAACAGCACTAAACAATTTTTATTACAATAATGAGTATCTGTGATGTATAGACACAATTTATTTGTTTGTTTTTGGTACCAGGGATCAAACTCAAGACCTAGCACCTGCCAGGTAGGTGCTTATGCTGCTGAGCTAAATCCCCGGCCCTATAGACACAATTTAAATGAAAGAGCCTATGCTACATTTTTAAAATTCTGGTTCAGTATTATATCGTCCACAGGAAACCCTCCTAAATCAAAGGTAGTTTAAAAAGCTAAAGTCAAAGGAAGGGAAAAAATATTCCAGGGAAATGTAAGCAAAACTAGATGATTTCTAGTGTGTTTTATAAATTTAATATTTATTGCCATGTGAAAATTTCATTTTTCCTTATTTTTTATTGTATGGAAAAAGGTAAGATGAATTTTCATAACAAAATAATAGAATAACAATAGTTAATGTATTGCATACTGTTATCTTTAATGTAGCTATTTAGAGTACGATATGGGCATTAAAATTTTTCTGATAGTAGCACAAATCTTCCTTTTTAGTGAGCTAAGAGACATTAATAGATACTGGTTGCATTTTCCCCCTTTCCCCTTTCCCCCATCCTAGATCTTTTTCCTTTTAAACAATTTCTTCCCTTTTCACAATATATATTACAGTTTAGACCTTAGTTGCTCTTTCAATTTTTTACACGGGGAGACATCATGATGTTTATACATGCGAGTCTGATTTATTTCACTTATGTGTATGATCTCTAGTTGCATATATTTATCCTTTATGCCATGTGAAAACTTAAACCTGAACCAAAAGCAACATATTTATCATCTCTTACTATAAAAATGTAATTTTGATGTTAATTTTGTATTTTACTGAAAAAAAAATTTTTTTGAGACAGGGTCTATGTGGTCCTCCTGCCTCAGCCTCCTGAATGCAAGGTTGTACCATCACACCTTTATTTATTTTTTTTTTTTTTTGGTACCAGGGATCGAACTCACAACCTCACGCTTGCCAGGCAGGTGCTTAAGCCACTGAGCTAAATCCCCGGCCCCATCACACCTTTCTTGTATTTTATTAGTAGAGCAAATGTGTCTTCAAACAATGGGTGTTTCCTCAGTTCCCAGGGCCTCAGTGGAGGTAAGGAATCACTCTATTACAGCTATATATCAAGCTCCAGGTTTTGTTTCTTTGGTGCTAGCAAGTGACCCTAGGGAGTGCTGAGCCGTTCCACCATGGAAGATGTTTTTGTTTTAATTCGTGTGTGTGTGTGTGTGTGTGTGTGTGTGTGTGTGTTGGAAAGTACAAGGTGTCTGTACTTTAAGGTTAAATTTCTTTGGGGTTTTTTTTTTGGTCTTTTTGAGACAGGATCTCACTATGTGGTTCAAGCTGGCCTTGGGTTCACTTTGTTGTTTAGGGTGCTCTCTATAAATTCCAACAATCCACCTGCCTCAGCCTCCCGACTGTTGGGATTATAGGAGTGCACCACCATACCCCAGCTGGAGTTAAATTTCTTAACAATAGCACCCCACAATCCTGCCATGCTAGAGTGACTAGAATTCCCTTTTGTTCTCCAGCATCTATCTCAGATTCCCCAGTGTCCCCCACCATAAAACAGTTCTGACCTACAGGATGCCCCCAAGCTCTGTTCACAGGGACCAAAGTCCAGGTTGGAGGAGGGCATTTGCCAGGTGGCTCCTGAGACCAGTGGCTGGTAAGAAGAGATCTGTGCAGAGAGGGCGAGGACGGTGCATGGGTTAGGGTTGAGAAATGTCTGGTTCTGTCACCTTTTGTCTGGTCCCTGAGTGAGGAGTAGGCACCTTGGGGCTGAGCAGGTGAGGGGAAGGTAATGAGGGGAGGAGTGTGGTTGGAATCATGCGTCCCACAAAGTCACTGAGAGCCGCAGGTAGCTGCCCATGCTTGGCCGGCTGGGCTAGGGTTGGGAAGTGCAGGCCAGCTTGACTGCAGGGATGAGCGGTTCCAGGTTCTCTGATTCACTCAGCTACTCTTGGAAGGTTTTTACCCTCACACCAGAGGGAACCTGGGGTTTTCTAGGGCCCCCAGGTGAAGCGGACCTGTACCGGGTGCAGGACAGCCTGGAGGAGTGTGATTCCCTGTTTACAATGAGCCTCTTACCATGATGTTGGATTCTTGCAATTTGAGTCCTGCAACTAAGAAACTATAATTTTGTTTCATTTTAACTTATTTAAAATTTAAAACTAAGAAATGCAGTGTGCGTGCATGTGCGTGCTCACGCATGCATGTGTTTTGTTTTGTTGAGATAAGTTTTCATTATGTAGCCTATGTAGGCTTGCTGGCCTTGAACTCACAGTGATCTTCCTGCCTCAGCCTCCTGAGTGCTGGAATTACAGACTTGGGCCACAATCCTAGCACAATATTTTTGAAATACATTCATTGTTTTAGTGTCTACATCTTTAACTGTTGAAAATGTAGCATCTGATTTTGAGTGTATTCACTATAAAATACACTGCAAATATCATAGACTTCTTGTTGAAAAAATAAGCCATCTGAAATTTTTTCATATTAATTATGTGTTGAAATAATATTTCTGATATATTGGTTTAAATTCAATGTATATATTTTTTTAATTCAGTGTATTTTTAATCTAGGCTTGGTGGTGCACACCTGTAATCCCAGTACTTTGGAGGCTGCGGCAGGATTGCCATGAGTTATAGATCAGCTTAGGCTACATACTGAATAGGGTTTTGAGACAGTTAAACTGAATTGTTTATGATCTTCCCACCTCAGACTCCCAGAGTGCTAGGTTCATAGGTGTGCACCACCACACCCAGCTTGAATCTGGGTCAAGAACATCCTGAGATTCATGGGTATTTATTTGGTGGGTATTGGGGACTACAACTTGGAGCTACAGTTGTGTTTTAATTGTTTGGTAAAGATACCCTGTTGGTGACTGAGCTTGGACTTTAAGAAACAGAATTTTTTTCCCCCTGTAATAGTGGGGATTGAACCTAGGGCCACACGCTGAGCTACATCTGCAGCCCTTAAATTTCTATTTTTAATTTGGAGACCAGGTCCCACCAAGTCTCCTAGGCTGGGCCTGAATCACAGTCCTCTTGCCTCAGCCTACCAGTGCCTGTGACCCACTAAGACCAGCAGGAAACACATCTCTGGATGTGGGCATGGAGCCTGAGAGGGCGGGGAGGGGACGCTACTTCTCAGGGTGCAGAGCAGCAGGGAGAGCAAGGCGGCAGCATGGGTGGGGAGCCAGCATGGGTGGGGAGCCGCCTCTTAGGAGCAAGCAGCCGAGCAGCTGGGTGGAGAGCAGTCCCCACGCCAGCCCATGGGCTTTGGTGGTTTGGTCCTTGAGGACGGCTGCTGGGCAGTGGTGGAGATGAAAGTCTAATTGCAGGACTGATTAGGCTGGCTGGGAGAGGGCTGCAGCTTGCTGCTTCTGAGCTGTTCTGTTTTCTTAAGATAGGAGAGTTAGCGGCCTTTCCATCCTTGGGGAAAGGGGCAAGAGGGGAAGGTTACAATCTGGAAACTGGCTCCAGAGCATGCATGGTCTGACTCTCCTGTGGGACCGAACCCACACCTCTGTGCACCTCCTCATAGTGCTGAGCAGATGGGGGAACCCGGGGAACCAGCGTTACTTTTGGTCTTCCCTGGAGAAACTAACTTAGAGAGACTCCCAAGCACTGCTGGCACTGTGTAAAGTTCAGACCTCCCAACCAGGAGTTAACTAGTTATCTATCTGATGGCTTTTGGGATGGAATTAGGCAAGGGCCCAGCATTATCTCAGGTCCTAGAGGAAATTCCAGGGGGTGGGGGTGGTGAACAGTCTAAAACTTCAGGGAAAACAGGAGTTGCCAGAGGAAAATTTATCCAGAAGTCTTGAGGCTCATTCCAGCCTTCCATGTAGAAACGTCCTGGGGTGTAGGATAGTAGCTCAGTGGCTGCACAATAGCTAAACTCAAAGCATTCAAACCTGGCATCACAAAGTAAAACCCTAACTCATCAGGAGCCTTAAGTATGAATGAATGTAAAGTGGATTTGTGAAACTACCTTGATTGAAGTTGTCTGGTTGAATTTGGTAATCTGCAATTTGTATGTTTTAAATTCTTTGGTTTTAAAAATTTAATATAGCAGGTGGGTGAGTGACAATCACCTGTAATCCCAGCATTTGGGAGGTTGAGGCAAAAGGACTGCCATGAGTTTGAGGCCAGCATGGCCTACAGAGCAAGACCCTGTCTCAACACCACCACCACCACCTCCCCCCCCCAAAAGAAAAAGAAAAAACCCCAGAAAAAACCTGAAACCCCAAAATTTAATATGGCAATTCACATTAGGATATTATTTTCAACAAATTTTCACTGGATCCAGGTCTCCTAGCTACATTAAATTGAGAAGTTTGAGGGAAAAGTTAGGCAGAGTACATGGGAGTTATCTAGAAGTGAGGCAGTGTAGTCCAAGGAAACCTTGGCACTCAGATAAGTTTTGACTACATCCTCCAGGACTGAATCCTCAACTGTCTTCTGCATAAATCTGCTCACTTTACTTAATACCTCTGTGTGAGCCCCATACCAATACACTGATTTTTGAAATAAGGTGAGGATATTTTGAGCAACAAGGCTGCACTACCAAGATAGAAAAATAAAGGCAGAGTGAAAGGGTAGAAAGATAACTCCCTGGATCTGAGACCAGGAACCAGGGAAGGAGTGGTGTTCTTTTGACATTCTAAGCTCCCAAGATGACCTTCTTTAACCCTCAGTGAGTATCAGTAAGTAATGGAATGCCCGGGAAATGTTAATGCATGTTATTTGCTCTTTAGTCACACCTGCGGCTCAGTCCAGAGGGATAAACGCCCAGTTTGGGAGAGGCCTTTGTTTGAGGCACCCCTGTCCAGCCTGTCTGAGTCAGAAGCTCCTTATCAGGAGAATGCAAATACACCCTGGAGAGCTCAGGACAGATTTCCTGTAAAAGGCTCACAAAGACCCCTAGCAAGTAGTAAATGCTCAAAGCATAAACACTAGCTCTTAATAAATACTCACAGATGTGGACACTAGTACTTAGGCTTTTTTTGTATGTTGAAGGACCTAAGCTTAATCTTAAAAAGGGAGAACTATTTAACATGCATTTTTCCTTTAAGTAGTTTATATGTATTAAGATTGACTGTAATCTTGCATTTGGGAGGCTGAGGCAAGAGGATTGCCCTGAGTTCTGAGCCAGCCTGACCCTACAGAGAGAAGCCTGACCCTTGCATAGCAAGACCCTGAGAGAAAGGAAGAAAGAGAAAGAAAGAGAAAGAGGAAGAAGGGTATTTAAGTGCTTACACAGAAGCCAGATGTCGAGGGTGATGGGCTCTGCTTTAGAACCCTCCAGAAGAGGGTTTTGTGGACACAGTGACCACAGGGCCGAGAGCTGTGAGCGAAGCCCCAGTGTTCTGTGGAATTCCCATCCCAGAGTCTAGGATAAGCCAACTGAGTCTGTGGTAGTCAAGGAATGATTGAGTTTGGCAGTTGATAACTCAGATGTGCCTGTAATTCCAGCACTCAGGAGGCCAGGGCTGGAGAATCACTGAGAGTTCAAGGCCAGTCTAAGCTACATAGTGAGACCTTGTCTCAAAAACCAAATCCTCAATCGCAATCTGAGAGAAGTTTTAAGATCCTTGAATTAAAAGGAAATAACGAGGTAAATTGGTGGGTGATTACTGGGAGCTGATTTCTGATGCGAAAAGGTGTTTTCTTATTGACTGAGGGGTGAAATTGTGTGGGCTCATAGTTTCAAGGGAAAAGGACCAAAGTTAGGCTGGAGAAGTTTAGCTTTTTAGATTGGTAGTGCCTCCAAACTTCCTTTTTTTCTTTTCTTTTCTTTTCTTTTCTTTTCTTTTCTTTTCTTTCGGAGAGTCTCATTATACAGTTCAGGTTGGCCTACAACTCACTTTGTAGCCTAGGCTGGCCTTGAACTGACAGTAATCTCCCTGCCTCAGCCTCTTGAGTGCTGGTATTACAGGCATGCACTACCATGCCTGGCTACCAAGCATCTTCTGAACCCATAGGAAATTCACATTTTTAAAAATTACCTTTTTAAAGGTAATGTATCAGGATTATCAGCGTGTGTGCTACCACACCCAGCACACTTTAAAATTAAATGGAGGAGGCTGTCTTCCCTCCCTCCAACCCAGGTCAGGGTTAAACAGGGAAGGTTTGCTTTATGTTCTTAAAACCTTGTGGTTAAATGAGGCTGGAGTTTTTGTTGGATGCCGAGTGGAAAAATCAGAGTAAAGAAGAAAGCAGTCTGAAGTTTCAGTCTGGGAATCTGGAGGTCTCCCTCTGACCCCACAGAACAGGCTGGGAAGAGCCACCAGACCCTCACCACCAAAGGAAGGTGATAGGGTAAGGGCACTTGGCAGTCTTTGGCTCTGGCTTTCTAAAGGTTTTTTTTTTTTTTTTTTTTTTTAAATTTCTTTGGAGACAGGGTCTTACTATGTAGCCCAGGCTGGCCTCGAACTCTTGGCAATCCTGCCTCAGCCTCCTGAGTGCTGTGATTAAAGGTGTGCGCCACCACACTGGCTCTTTTGTGAGTTTTAAAGTTGTCAGCTGGTGGTTATAGGTAGAATGGAGAAAGAGACCAGAGGCAAATTCAGAGAGTATTAGGACTTAGTGCAGTGGCCGTTGTCTTTTTCCACTAAAAAAGGGGAAAGAGAAGTTTGTCCAGGGACTGCTCATGGAAAATAAGATGCAGCCATGCAGGCTGGCTATGAAAGAGGTTCTTGTTTATTTATTTATTTTGTTCTTGCTTTTGTCTTGTTTATTTCAAAATTCTCTGGCTCCTTTGGTAGATAGCTGATTCCTCTCTTTTATTTTTAAAAGTCTGGTCTTGTTGTTTTTGGTGTTTTTTCAGACCAGGGTCTCACTATATAGTTCGGGTTGGCCTTGAACTTGTAGCACTCCCGTCTCCCCTCCCAAGTATTGGGACCGGACTGTTGTGCAGGGAGGGCCCCCCATTCTGCTAGGTCAACTGCTGGGGTATGGCACAGCCCTGTATCACCACACAGTGAACCTCAGCGCTGCTAGATGTCTTCTCCAAACACTCTGTCTTCATGTTGGGGACATAGGTGCATAATTCCTAAATAAATTTATTTTATTTTTGGTTTTTTGACCTTAAACTCGAAGCAATCCCAAGCACAGGGACAACAAATGTGTGTTCAGCCTCCATGCCCAGCCACTAAGGGTCACTGTTGAAGGGATATCAGTGTCCTCTGGGATTCCCTGTGTCCTGCTCTGTGTTAAGAGTTTATAACATTATAGTTTTTTTCCTTTTTCTATGTGTGGTATATTGTTCTCTCATTACTTGGGATTCAACCCCCAGCCTTGGCACTCAGTGATATCACTAGCTTGCCTGCCTACCTGCTTTCTTTCTTTACAGACAGGGTTTTTTTGGGTGGGAGGGTTTATCTTTTTGAGACACTTTCACTATGCTGTTCAGGCTGGCCTTGTACTCACTTTGTAACCCAGGCTTGCCTACAACTCACAGCTATCCTGCCTCAGCCTCCTGGAGTGCTGAGATTATAGACATGCGCTACCACACCTGGCTTGACAGGGTACTTATAAATTGTCCAGGCTGCACTCAAACCTGTGATCCTTTCACTTCAAGCCTCCCCAGTGCTAGAGTTATAGGCATGTGCTACCACGTTCAGCTTTTTTTTTTTTAAATTGCAGTGCCAGGGATTAAAACCAGGGCCTCATGCATGCTGGGAAGCGCCTCACCACAGAGCTACATCCCCAGCCCTTTCATAAAAGTTTTATTCTGAGACAACGTCTCCCTAAATTGTCCAAGCCAGTCTCAAACCTGAGACCCCCTTGTCTCAGTTGTCTGAGTACCTGGAATTACAGGGATGCACCACCTTGAAGCCCCGCTCCTTTATTTTAAGGGCATGATACAACAGCTGAAAGCCAGGGATGATGGTGCGAGCTTGCAATCCCAGCAGTCTGCGAGATGGGAGCAGGACTGCACATTTGAGTCCAGTCTAGATAATTTAGGGACTTGGTAAGACCCTGTCTCAAAACAAAAAATGAAAAAAGGGCTGGAGGTATAGCTCAGTGTGAAGTTCCTAGGTTCAGTCCGCAGCATATAAGCACACACATGGATGCAACATACAACTGAGTAACAAAATTCAGCTTGTTTTGTTTTTCTGTTCGTTGTGAGACAAAGTCCTGCAATGTAGTCCAGCCTGGCTTCAAACCCCTGGCTTCCTGTTTCAGCCTCCTGAGTGCTGGGATTTCAGGCAGGCACCACTGAGCCTGGGTAGCTGTTATTAATTAAGCTTGTTGATTAAAGGAAATGCCTTCAGAATATACTGTCTCCATCACAGACTCTGATACAGAATTCTTCAGACAATCTCAGGAGTTCGCCACAGAAGAGCATGTATGCAACCCCAGTGCTCTAGATTATGCATTTCTGTAGAATTAAAAGCATGAATTGCAACCCTCAAACTCTCCCTTTCCTCAATACTATTTTCCAACAGTAACTACTACTGACATTTTAGTTTTATCCTGTCAGATTTTCTTTTGCACTAGACAGATGTTTCTGTGTCTTAAATGGACAGGGACCACAGCATTGCATCTGCAGCGCGCTGGCCACATTAGGGACAGACATTTCCCATTACAAATGTTAAGCTGCATTTTAGTTTTTAAAAGTAGATTTTTACTTTTTTATGTCACTTGGGTAAGTGGCAAGTTGTCATTTTCATTTGCTTGTCTTCTAGATAGCTGAACACTTAACCATTTGGATTTCTACTTAGGTGGATTGCTTATTTCTTCTTACTCTTCTGTTGAGACTGCAGTAGAGACTCACACAGTTCACATTAGTAATTGCAACCTTTTACATGAGCTATATTTTTCTTTTCTCTTTTCTTTTCTTTTCTTTTCTTTTCTTTTCTTTTCTTTTCTTTTCTTTTCTTTTCTTTCTCCCCCCTCTGGTTCTGCCAATTGAACCCATGGTCTTTGCACTAAGCAACATCCCCACCCTTTTTTATGTTTGAAGACAGAATCTCACTAAGCTGCTCAGGCTAGGTTTGAATTTGAGATCTTTCTGCCTCAGTCTCCCAGAAGCTTAGAATTATAGGTGTGCACACCACATTAGGCATTTGCTTTTCTTATATCTTGGCTCTGTGTACATGGGTGATACGGAGTTATATGAAGGTCACATTTAAGTGTCCATAAATAGTGGGTTATTGGAACATGACCACACTAATTTGTTTGCAAATTGTCTGTGGCTACTTGCTTAACAAAATAGTAATACTTTTGACAGGAACGTACAGCCCATAAAACCCACAATATTTTATTCTCTGTCCTTTTACAGAAAAATAATTTGCTAAGCCTAGTCATAATAAACAGTCTTATTTTGGCAACTTGATTGTCTTTTAATTTTAAACAGCCTTCCATGTGAAGAAATACTTTTTTCCAAAATTAAAAAAAATAATTTTAACCTTTCATTAAAAATAATATGTTTGCTTTGCCCAGAATTCTTACAACTCTTTGTGTTGAAATTATCTATTATTTTTGTTGCTAAACATGGGTCAGACTTTCTAGTGGGTGTGGTTTGACCCAACGCCAGGGCCTCAGGCATGCTAAGCAAAGTACTCTACCACTGAGCTGCATCTCCAGCCCTCTTTGATTTTGACTTTATCTGTGGTCTCCATAGGTTCCCCTGCCTGAGTTTAAACAGCCGTCCTGCTTCCTTGGCCTCCTGGGGTGGCGAGATTACATTTGTGTACCACTATGCCCAGCTTATATCATTATTAAACAACTGACTCTTTCTCTATTTTTATAAATGCTTGGTTTTCCACTTCTGTTTTTGTTTTGTAGTAATCGGCACTGAACCCAGGGAATGCTGACCTACGTCCCAAACCTTTTTCCCCACTTTGGTTTTGAAGTAGGATCTCAGAAATTGCCCAGGCTGGCCTCAATGGTGCAGTCCCCCTGGCTCAGCCTCCTGAGTGCTAGGATTACAGGCATATGCCATCACAGTCCGCTGCCTAAATTTTAAAAAATTTATTACAGTAAAAGATATTGCCCTGACTCTTCTTAGAAATATTTCTCCTCACTTTGAACAAACCTATCCCATTGTTCTTGCCACTTTCTGGAAATCTTTCCTGTGTGTCTTCGCTGCCTAAATTTTTAAAAATTTATTACAGTAAAAGATATTGCCCTGACTCTTCTTAGAAATATTTCTCCCCACTTCGAACAAACCTATCCCATTGTTCTTGCCACTTTCTGGAAATCTTTCCTGTGTCTTCTCATGCATGCTTCAGTATTCTGAAGTGACTCAAAATATTTATGGAAATTTATGTCAAATAAAAACGTTATACTGTGCCCTCATCCATCTTTTTCACTGGATGTGACTTCTTCATTCTGCTCTTCCTCAAAGTCAGAATGACTGGTTCAAGACACTAGGGCAAGCAAGACAAGGCAACTGAAGACACTTGGAAAAGAGCTTTTAGAACTGCTCCAGGAAGTAGCAAGAATGATAGTATAAATGTGTTCAAAGCAAGGTGGGGGTGGGGGTGGTGTACTTTTTATTTTATGTTTTCAAAGAAAATGATTTTTAGGTTGGGCACGGTGGCACATACCTGTAACCCCAGTACTTGGGAGGCTGAGGCAGGAGGATTGCTTTGCGTGTGAAGCAAATCTGGGCTACAAAATAAGTTCAAAGTCACCCTGAATTGCATAGTGAAACCTTGTCTCAAAAAAATAATTCATTTTCTTTCTTTTTTTTCTTTCTGGGACAGGGTCTCTCTATGTAGTTCAGGCTGGCCTTGGGCTCACTTTGTAGCCCAGACTGGTCTCAAAAGAAAATGATTTTTATTGGTATGTTTTAGGTATACAGAATGATTATATTCATCATAGGGAATTTGTACCTATACATGATATAACTTGATTCTTTTTTTTCCCCACTCTCCTACTCTCCCTTTAAACCGTCCTCTTCCCCTCATTTTTTCCCTTCCTTACTTACAAAAGCTTTGTTTCCATTTTTTTCTTCTTTTCTCATTACTTACTTTTCCTTTTCTTCTTTGAGGGGGGCGTTTTTAAAGGAGGTCAATGGCAATGTGTCTTTCTCTTTTTTTGGCTGGGTATGGTCATGCACACCTGTAATCCCAGTACTTAGGAAGCTGATGCAGGTGAATTGCCGCAGGTTTAAGGCTAGCTTGGACTACACAGTGAAACTCTATCTCAAAAAGAAAGAAAAAATTTAAACATGCACCATACTTTTTATCATGCCCCCCTATGTACACTTTATCACCTAGTATGTGTGTGTGTGGCCACTAAAAGATAGCACTAGCATGTTACAGCTGTATATTTACATTATCCAAAAACTAAAAACAAATGAAAACTCTCATCTCAGTAGAATACATTAAGAGAGAATTGATCACCAAGGATCAATGGACCAAGGTAGACCTCTTTCACAACTGTAATTTCCAGAGAGAGAAGTTGGTTATGTAAACTTTGAAAATGAGCCTGAGAAATCTATTAATGTTAGATTCTGGGACAATGCTTACCACTTGTGAACAGAATAGAGGAGTTTCTGCAGTGATCTGGGTACACAAGGATTCATTCGGCAGAAACTCAACAAACTATATACTTGGGATTTGTGCACTTTGTAATATACATGCCATGCTGCAATAGAATTCGTGTTTAAATGATAGATATTGCCTATTTAATGATTCCAATGTAAAAATATTAGTCAGGCTTGGAGGCACAGACCTATAATTCCAGCAGTTGGGAAAATGAAGCCGGAGAATCTCTGCAAGTTCAAGGCCAAGCTGGACTATATAGTGAGACCCTGTCTCAAAAAACAAAAAGAACCAAAAAAAATTTTTTTTTTTTACATTAACTTGGGAAAACAAATGAGTAGACCAAAACCAGTATATGTATGATTCAAATAGGTTCTCCTCATTTTCCTTTTATTCTATACTTCACTTTTTGGTATTTTTTGAATTCTCAAAAAATATCGAATATGAAAAAATCAGTGTCCTGGGTTGAACCCTCAAAGGCTTCACATTCATTCAGTTGCTACTCAATTGTAGTTTCTATGATTCTTATTTGGATATTTAAGTAGATGAGTGATTTCTGGATTTATTTTACAGGCAGATTTTGACAACAAACCAGTAAATGGCCTCAAGTCAGAATCCATGGAATACAGTAGCGGTGGTCATGGGGAAGAACAAAGATTGGAACTGAACACACAGCCCCTTGAAAATGTAACAAAAAATGAAGAAAGCATGACAGGTATTGAGGTAGAAAAGTGGACACAAAACAAGAAATCACATTTAACTGAGCATGTCAATGGCGACTTCAGTGCAAATGTCACCAAAACTGAAAAATCGAAACAGTCTGCAGATGACAAGAAACAAACGAAGCCTGCAAAATTGTTTGCACAAACAGTAAGAAATGGCATTAAAAATGTGCCCTGTTTATCAGCTGAAGCAAATGTACCATTTAACAAATTCAGTATTGAAGAATTTGGCAAGGCATTGGGAAACCATCCCTACAAACTCCTGAAAGACACTGCGAACCATAATAATGCCATGAGCTCCACAGTCTCTGGTCCGAGCTGTGATCGCCTCAAGGACAAGAGGAACATCTTTGTCTTCCAAAAGCCTGGCTTTAATTGCAAATCCGAAGAGTCTCCGAACTTTAACAGTCAGACCCGCACACACAGCGAAGGTGACCAGCCTAGAGTCCCCGAGGACAGAGTGAGTAAAGAGCTGAGAGATGGCTCCACCATGCAGCCCACTCTCCTCTCCCTCATGAAAGACCGGAGGTTAACACTAGAGCAAGTGGTCGCCATCGAGGCCCTGACGCAACTCTCCGAAGCCCCATCAGAGAACAACTCGCCGTCCAAGTCACAGAAGGAGGAAGAGACAGTTCAGAGAACAGCTAGTTTGCTTAACAGCTGCAAAGCCATCCTCTATTCTGTAAGAAAAGACCTACGAGACCCAAACTGCCACAAAGAGCCACAAAGTGTTCCTCATTGTCCATCTTTGGAAAAGCAAAGCTTGCGCCCCACAGCGGTGTTCAATGGCCAGAACACCCTGCCCAAGCCACAGATTGGCCCTGCTGCTAACCAGGTACCCACCAAGCCACCTGAACATTCAAAAGTCAAAAATTCTGTATCGCTTTTAATACCAAAATCCAATTCATCAAAAATTGATACTAGTAAAAGTGTCACCGGAAGTAGGACTGGTCTTGATGATGGTTCTCAGAGTTTGCATCAGTTGTCACCAAGTAATAAATTGGGATACAGTAATCAATTGCTGGACAGTAGTAAAAATTTGAATTCCAAGGAAGATCCATTAAGTCAGGACACCTCTTACAGCCAAATCGAGGAAGATGTTGCAACACAGTTAACACAACTTGCATCAATAATTAAATGCAATTATATAAAAGCAGAGGATAATAATGCTGAGAGTCCACCAACAAGCCTTGTTGCCCATAATGCACAGGAAAAGCATAGTCAGGAGAAAGGTACCATGCCACAGAAGCCATCTCCAAGTGTACAAAGCAATCATGGTTTATTGTTAGCAAAGCAAAAGAACACAACCCAAAAAAAGGCAAAGTCTATCCCGACAAGAGATCGGCGGAAGAAGAAGCCCACCGTCGTAACCTGTCAAGAAAATGATCAGAAGCAGCAGGAGCGGTTGTCCTATGAGTATAGTAAGTTACATGACATTTGGATTGCATCCAAATTTCAAAGATTTGGTCAGTTTGGTCCACATGATTTTCCTCTTCTTTTGGGAAAAATTCCTCCTCTTTCCAAAGTTTTGAAACCACTGGCTCAAACCAGTACCACCCTACAACATAAGAAATTATTTCCTCCCCTCAGTCAGATCAAATTTGAGCGATACTCTGAATTAGCACAGGAGAAGATGGTGAAAGTTGAACCATTGGATTCGCTTCCAGTGTTTCATGTTGACACGAATTCTCACAGGCAGGTGTGTGCGGATAAAGCCCCTATTTCTCAGGTACCAGCAACAGTCAACGGCAACCTGAAAGCTCACCCCTTGCCCGCCCCCTCCTGTCTACTCAACCAGTGTGCTAACCTGGTGGCCGGCAGTGACCAAACACGGTTTTCGCAGGATGCCCAAGAGCACCTCGTGCCACAGAGACTGTCAGTGCCACCTGCCGTCTCCCCCGAGATCCCCTTGCCAGACCCTGCACAAATTCTCAGGAACGTGAACGTAGTGAGTTCAGGTGGAATTACAGTGGTTTCCACCAAAGGCGAAGAGGAAGTCTGTTTACCTGGTGTTGGCACATCTGAGTTTTCCCCTATTGACAGTGCACAGAAGAGTTTTCACGATTATGCCCTGAATTTCCTCACTAACCCTGCCAAAAACTTAGTGGCTGCGACAAAAGATACGGAAGTGCCAGCCTGCGACTGTCCTGGTAAGTGCTTGGGTGTATTTGTTCTTTCACCTGCATGAATGACAGAATCAAGTTCTGATTCATCTTTTATGGTATTTTTGCCCCATTCTTATTCTAGCTAAGACGGACTAAGTAATTCTGTACCCATTTTTCTGTTGGACCTTTATTCATTCTACTCAGAAAAATGGAAATTTCAGCTCATAATTTGGAAAAACAAAGGTAAACTTTTTCTGGTGGAAAATATGCTGATTTATCTCAGAGCCAATGTCTCAAATTATATATTGTTATAGTGAAAGAATGAATTCCATTACTACTTCATTATCCCTGTATGTGAAAGAATTTTAAGCTATCAGGATTTTGTTAAAAATGTTTCATTGTGATAGGAAATGCATAGAGACTCTAAAACATGTGCTCAATTCAGCAAATAACCATAGAAAGTATCTTTAATTTTCATACCAGAGCTAGAACAGTGTCTTGGGTTTTTGTTTTGTTTTGTTTCATGATATCAGCATGAGTTCGAGGCCAACCTAGGCTACATAGTAAGTTCAAGACCAGCCTGGAGTACATACTATGACTGTGCCTCAAAAAAGAAATAAATGATTTACTCTTCCAACAAAACAACAAATAGGTTTGTGTTAATGGGTGAGTCAGGGACCCATTTCTGATTGATGTATTTGTTTGTGCTTTTAGAAGTGAGTGAAAGAAAACATCTAGAACTAACAACTAGCTTTATCTGTTCTTAAAAGCCCTGAGAAAATCTTGCTGGGGTAAAGATTCTCAGTTTCTATGAGAAATCTCATCAATATTTGCATACATGGAAGATGAATTCAAATCCTATATCGATTAGTCACTGGTTATGTTTAAACTTAATGTCAAGTACTCAAATACAAGAAAAAAATCTGTTGACTCTAACATAGCTATAAAAAATAGATTAAAAAATAGATAAAATAGGTTGTGTAATTAAAGTTTATAATGCAGCCGGAAGCCTCATCTATTAACTATTATACAATTATACTATGGAATTTGTAATTTATAGGCTTAATAATTCAAAGCCTCACTAAAATATGGCCCAAATCATAAAATTCAAGATTTGATTTGAACAAGCCTTGGTGTTTTTGTCTGGAAGTTGGTGGTTCACTGGTACACTCCAGAATAGGAAGTTAACAGGACTCCAGGCACCAGTCACCAAGGACTGGCCTTTAGGGGAAGGATCACATTATGTGCAAAAGGTGATGTGGAGATGAATTGGGGAAACGAGATCTTAGGTCAGGGATAGAAGGCAGGAGCAAGGATAATGGTTTTCATTACATGTCTTGCACTGTACTGGGCCTTTGGCTTGCTATGTGTGAGGGAGGGCTTATTATGCCTGGTATCCCTGGGTTACAAAAAGAAACTGAGACACTGATGTTCACAGCCAGTATGCAACTGAAATGAGCCTGGGAGGCAGGTATTCTGTGCTTGTAACCTCTACTCTCTGTTGCGTCCAAACTCTGAAGTCTAGCCAGGCAGAAGAACAACTGCCTGAAATCCTTGTGCTCTAGGAAGCTGAGGCAGGAAGATCACGAGTTTGAGCCTAGCATGGGAGACTCAGTGAGAACATGTCTCAAAATTTTAAAAAAGGCTGGGGATGTAGCTCAGTGCAGAGGCCCAGGGTTCATCTCCATGTACTCCCACCATTACCAAATCAGAGATCCTTTCCTCATACCAGGTAACTAGCTCCATTGTGTAGGAGGTAGGACAGCTAGGTTCCCAGTTGATCAGATTTGTGTAATATACCCAGAACGGTTTTCTACCCTGTCAGTTACATGTCTTTAATCGTGAAATGTGAGGTTACTGTGCTCACGTGAAGGAAGGGGAACTGAAAGACAGAAATTTAAAGACACACCTAGAAATCACCTCCCTCCCCCCTGAAGCCTCATACCCAAGGACTGAGGCATTCTGGAGCGTGTATTGTGTTCTAGCAAAACTGAGTAATCAACCCTACCTACTTTGGTGTTCCTCAAATTTAGCACTGCTGGCATTATAGACCCAGTGATTCTCTCTGCAGGGGACTCCTCAGCATGGGGGTGCCACTCCCGACCTCTACCCGCTAGGTGCCAGTAGCACTGCACACACAGCCTGCCGCGGTGTCATGACCTGAAGAGGCCTTCAGGTGTTGTCAGACCTAGGTTAAGGTCAGCACCACTGTGGAGCACAGTACAACCACCGCTGTATGCCACCAAATAGTTAAAATTGCCTCAAGAGCTCTTGATTCAAAAGCCTCAGAAATACAGTAACTTTTTTTTTTTTTTAATTTGAAAGACAATAAAACAAAAAGGGGCAGTACAGAGCAGATCAGAACAGGACAACATAGGCAACACAGTACTTGGAACTTTCTACTGTGTTGTATTTCATCTCTACTCAGAATGCTTAATGAGTTTGTTGTAGCCTGATCATGGCTGGAAATGCCTACAACACAGATGTTTTTCAGTGATTCTAGTTACACAGTATTCTAACGGGTTAAAGATACTTGTTTTTCAAGTAATGTGTAATTCTGGCTCACAAAACTGCCAGTGGTAGAGAAACAGACATCTTCCCATTGTCTTCCCCTTCTGGGAAGAAAAGCCCCTCTCACACTTTTCCATATGAGTAAACATTACTTCCCATTTTGATTTTTGCCTCTAGTTTTACAAAATTAGTCTTTTAGAACAGTATTTTTGCAATACAACCAGTATACAACCTGCATTTTTATAGATTCATGCCTGTCGTCTCAGCACTTTTAAGAGGCTGAGGCAGGAGGATCAAGGCCAGCCTGGGCTACATGGTGAATTCAAGGCCAGCCTAATTACATAGCAAGTCTCTCTCAAAAAACCAAAAATATCTTCTAAGAAATTTTTTTTGACTCACTAAATAAAACAGTATTTTTGCAACTTTGCCTCTTCAACTTGGTGAAATAGTAGTTTTAAACTATTTCAGTAACTTTCTTGTATTCCACTATATAAACTGTCTGTAATTTATTTAACCTTTCACTTTTTGACATCTTAAGATTGCTCCTCTTTTTTGATGCTACAAGTAATTGCAACAAGGAACATTCTTGTATATTTACATTATAAATATATAATCGTACAAGTATACAGTAAAATACATTTTCAACAGTGAAATTTCTGGGCTCAATTTTAGTAGAATTCTGCGGCCAAACTTTTCACATTTGTTGGTCTTGGATAACATTTAATTTGTACCTCAGTGATAACCAAAAAAATTTGAAGCAGGAGATAAGAAAATAAACATGACCCATATCTTAAAATATTTTTTTTTCCCTCTGATTCTTGGAGGTAGAATTAGGAATAGGAAGGCAACATTAACAAATTACATTAAGGACCTGTTGTCCTTGTCTTTAGTTATCCAAGTTAAGCAAAACCTTGTCAATATTAATTGTTCTAAAAATTTTTTAAATTTAAAAAATAAAAGAATAAAAATAGCTCTTCCGGGGCTGGGGAGTTAGCTCAGCGGCATAAAGGCCTGCCTGCAAGCGCGAGGTCATGAGTTCGATCCCCGGTACTGAAAAAAATAAAAATAGCTCTTCCTTGCCCCTATGCACTTTCGTAAAGCTTTGGGTCTAATAATCTTGTTCCTTCCACAGATCGAGGGATACAAAAAGACAAAGGCCCATATTATACACACCTGGGGGCAGGACCAAGTGTTGCTGCTGTCAGGGAAATCATGGAGACTAGGTGAGGCGATGCGCGTCCCCGTTAAAACCCTTCTTTATCATGGACCTGACCCTGCAGAGTCTCTCTGGGGACGGTATGACCCGGATGGAGAGAAAGCCCGCAGGCGCTGCAATGGCCTTTCTCAGGGCGCAGGCGCAGAAGCACGCACAGGCGCAGAAGCATGTGCCGTTGCAGGTGTGGCCGCGTCTTGGCGAGGCTATTGTCTCTTAAAGTGCTTAGGAACCTTGCTTACATATTTGATCATCTAATGGGAGAGATTGTTCATATTACCCCCACCACCAACAACACCCTGTGAACCACGTAATCCCCTGCTTGTCCTGAACCCAGGCTGTTTTTAAAAGTGATCTTTAAAGAGAAGTAAATAACAAAAATAATGGCCACACAAAAGCAAGTTACCCAAAGGAAATGTTGAGGGGTGTTTCATTTTTGAACTCGTGTTCACTTCTCTGATTGACGTGCACGGAGATGTTAAAGCTACATGTGTTGAGGCTGGATGGCGATTGATGAGCACGTTCTTTCCCTGTCTTTTGTACTCAGATGCGGCCAAAAAGCAAAGGCAGTAAGAATAGAAAAAGTTGTGTACACAGGAAAAGAAGGAAAAAGTTCTCAGGGGTGTCCAGTCGCTAAGTGGGTAAGTACTTCATGTTGGTAAAGGTTTGTAAATATTTAAGTTATAAATGAAATGAGCCCACAGATTAAGTAATAAATAAAAATGTGGACTAGAAAAATAGCTCCTGACAGGAGACTGAGGCAGGAGGATTGTTGCGGGTTCAAGACCAGTCTGGGCTCCACAGTGAGTTCAAGGCAGACCTGAACTACATAATGACACTTTTGCTCTAAAGTTAAAAAAAGAAGGAAAATAATCACTCTTATAGGCAGATAACAAGAAAGCAATCTGCCCTTGTCTGGGTTTTGGATTTCAGTGCAGGTTTACATCTTTAAAATGTTTAAAATAGGTGTTGTTTTTGTTTTAAACACTGGAAGGGTATATAGTTGTAAGTCTTAGTTATTTCTTTCCAAATTTATTTCCCTGGAGTATCTCATATATATAATTATATAATTACTTGCAATAAATTTTATTTCCCTTTTTTAAGTTCTATATCATGAGTTTGTTCTTCCCTTCATCTACAGTTAGGAGTCTTAACAGACTGACTCCTGTTTTAGGGCGCTGCCACGTGCCATCTTGTTTCAAGTCTCTGCAGATCCCTCTGGGAAGGGATGTTTGCACTGAGATTTGGGTAAGCAGGTGTGGTGGCAGGTACCTGTAGTCACAGCTATTCAAAATGCTGAGGCGGGAGGATCCCTTGCACCCATGAATTTGAGCCCAAATGAGCAACAGAGACCCCATCTCAAAAAGAGATAGAAGAATGACGAAAAGGACCAAAGTTTGCAAAGTAAAATATCCCCAAGGATGTGAGGAATAGTGGTCCAAAGTAGAGAAACAGCAAGTATGAAGGTTATGGAAAAGGATAGGGGTCCTTGTTTTGTTTTGTTTTGTTTCTGAACAGCACAAGTTTGTTTGTTTTTTAAAGACAGAGTTTCTCTATTTAGCCCAGGCTGGCCTCAAAATCAAGGTGATCTTTCTGCCTCAGCCTCCCAAGTACTAGGATTGCAAGTGTGCAATTCCTGGCACAATATACTTCCTTTTTTGTAATTGTACCACAGTGATTGTGATGAGATGTATATACATGATAATGACTTTAAAATGACTTTCAAATCATTCAAGCATAGTACTTATATAGACTCAAATGACCAATAATCAGAAAATTTCTGAAATAAAATTAATATCTATGCGTTTTCTTTTATGAACTATTTTGCAGGGAACAGGAGAAAGTTACTTTGTAGGGAATAATGTATTTGGAGATATACTGTGTATCTGTCTGTAATAGAGACAAAGCCACAAATTTAATGCATATGTAGTAGAGACAAAGCCTCATATTTAACCCATGTGTAATATGGGTTAAGTACTACCCATATGTAGTAGAGACAAAGCCTAAAAATTTAACCCATATGAAATTACTTTTTAGATAGTAACTGTGCTGTTGAGTAATTATTTCAGTAACTTTTTTTTCTTATGACTTTTTGTAAACTGACCAAAAGGATTTTTAAAAATTATTATGATTATGATTATGATTATGATTTTATTTTATTTTGACACAGGGCTTTACTATGTAGTGTAGTCCTGACTAACCTTCAATCACTAGCCTAAGCTGGTCTCAAACTCGAGGTGATCCTCCTACCTCAGCCTCCTGAGTGCTAGGATTATAGGCGTGTACCACCACAGCCAGCCTAAAAGGGTGTACATTTTAAAAATAATACTAGAGCCAGGTGTGGAGATGCATACCTGTCAACACCAGCATTGTGGAGGTTGAGGCAGGAGGATCGCAAGTTTAAATCTAGCCTGGGCAGTTCAGTGACTTAGCAAAACCCTGTCTCAAAATATTTGTAAAAAAATTTTTAAGGGCTGGGAATGTTGTTCAATGAGATCCCCCTACCCCACTTTCAATCAGTGTTGTTCATTATGGAATATATCATGAAAAAGGTCATATAAGTGTACAGTTTGTTTACCTTTGTAAAATGAGTACCATATTTGTGAAGCAACTACCCACTAAGATAGAACGCAGAGTCCCAGAAGCCTTAGTGATAAATCTCTCATCCTGACTTTTGTAGTAATAACATTTTGCCCATTGTCATGTATGTTTCTTTTTTTTTTTTTTTTAATCAGTACCAGAGATTGAACTCGGGACTGCGTGCTTGCAAGGCAGGTGCTTATGCCACTGAGCTAAATCCCCAGCCCCAATATTTCTTAATAGTAAAGTTTTGGGGCCCAAGATTCAGCTCAGCAGCATAAGTGCCTTCCTGGCAAGCAAGAGGTCATGAGTTCAATCCTCAGTATCAAAAAAAGTTTTTGGGCTGGGGATTTAGCTCAGTGGCTTAAGTGCCTGCCTGGCAAGTGTGAGGTTGTGAGCTCGATCCATGATACCAAAAAAAAAAATAAAATTTTTGACATAAGGAGTGAAATAAAGCTCTGCTGCTGAGCCATTTTAAATATCAAGGAGCACTAAGTGGTATAATCATGAAAAAAGTCAAGTATTGTTATTTGATATCTGTGAAAACAATATAGGCTTCATAATACATATGTATATGTGTGTATATATATATTATAATTATATATATTATGTATTATATATTATATATTATATATTATATATTATATATTATATATTATATATTATATATTATATATTATATATTATATATTATATATTATATATTATATATTATATATATATCTGATAAAAATCAAAGTTTTTAGTACTTTGGAGGCAGAGGCAGAAAGACTGTCATGAATTCAAGGCCAGCCTGGGCTACACAGGCAGGAGGATCTCAAGTTGAAGTCTAGCCTGGGCAGTTCAGTGACTTAGCAAAACTCTGTCTCAAAATATGCATAATATATCAAAATATCGTAGTGAGACCCCATCTCAAAAAAGAATCGTAAGGTTAGTCAAGCTTTATTTTTTTTGCTGAAGGTCCAGGTTATCTTATTTAAAAACATATTGTCCGCTACTAGTGCCTGGAGCAGTGCTCAGTTTGGAGTTGTTGGTGAGTTTGTGTTGAGTAAATGACTATGAGATTACAGGTCCTATGCTACAAAATTGAATATTTTGAGCTTGAGTTGGTGCCTTAGTCTATAGCTTTGCTATTCATGAATAGCTTTTTTGTTTTTTTGTTTTTTTTTTTTTTGAGATAGAGTCTCACTATGTAGTTCAGCCTGGCCTTGAACCCTCAGTAATTTTTCTGCCTCAGCTTCTTGGTTGCTGGGATAACA
>PVJX010011144.1:0-45394 GCA_004027295.1 Dolichotis patagonum | reverse complement strand
ATAACCATATTACTGTTTTTGTTAGATCATGGAGCAAAACTGTTAACAGTCTCTGTGTACTTTGTATGTTTTAACTTTGTAACTTGAACAACTATTTCCAAGTTATCAAGTAATGACTTCTTAGTTGTTTGTTCTTTTCTTTTTTTCCCTTGGAATTTTGTATTGTTGCTACCCTTTTTTCTATTTTGTTTGTTTTGTTTTGTTTTTAAATAAATTTAAAAAAGAATCAAATTATTTTGCAGTGGACTATTCAGTCTGTTTCTAGGAGATTTTCAGCATGATTTCAGATATTTGGGTGATTTTATATATAGATTTATTATCTATAACTCTCACAGTCCAGTATTGCCTTGAACAATAGGATTTCCTATTGAATGTTCCATAGAACATTTATTTCATGACCCTTAATACTGATCACTGAAAAACTGAGCAAATATTGCACTATCTATCATAAGTGAAATGGCTACTGAAAACTTCTAAGAGGGTTATAATGCTTAGTATTTTCCAAATTCATTAGATCACAGAATTTTCTTTTAGGGACATGCTTGATCAAATAAGATCTGTGCAAGGTATTTTGAACAGTATTTCTTTAAAAAGAAGGACTGAAGCCTGTACTGGAGGGAAATATCTGACTCCTTCTTTTATTAATGTATCAAGTCTTACAAAGATAACCTGTGTTCGTATACTTTAGCTTGGGTAGGGGACCAAAGGACAGGAATTGTTTTGACTGATTCAAATAGCCAGCAGAGCAGCTCAGAGTCTGGTCTAGTAGTGAAGAAGTGGGGAGAACAGCACTGTTGAGTGTGCTTCCACTGCTAAGAAGTCCTGAGATGGATTTGTGAAGTGTGATGTGGGTAGTCAACACATCATAAATTCAAGAGTCTCCCCATTATCATTATGGTACAATTACATTAAGGGGAACCAGTTTCATACCTAAGTCACTCTGTCTTATAGCGAAATATTTGAAATCATAGTTGAAATTACACAGAGGTCATCAGCTGGCAGGTGACCTATTGCTTTCCTTCAACTACCATTTCCCTACTGGTTATTTTGGTTTGCTTTTGTTTTTTAGTGCTGGGGATGGAAGTCAGGGCCTTGAGCATGCTAAGCATTGGTGATCCTACTGAGCTATACCTCAAACCCTCTAATGCTCTTGTGTTTGTAAATCTCTTTGGCTTAGACAACACATACACAGTCAAAAGTCACTTCCTGGTGATGTAAGTTCTTTCTCTATTAGAATGGCTTGCAAGTGATTCACTGAGAAAAAAAGCAAGTTCAAAGTGGGTGTTCATAGACTGGGTTTTAACAAGTGTTGGTTGCATAAATAATTTCTACTTTACTGAAAAAAATTCCTGTTCTTCCTGTCTCACCTCTCTTCCTGGTTTTTCTAGACCTGGATTCAAACACTAACTGCATAGGCCATAAGCTATCGGAAGCAATTTGAGTCTGAAATAACTTCACTCTTTGAGTTCCCATTTTCCACATAAGAATGAGGATATTTATGGCCACCTCAGAGGGTTCTAGTGAGGGCTGAGGAACACAAAGTACAATTAGGGACCAATTGAATAGATGCTGTTATTCTGAGCATCCTAGCTTTGGTCTATGGGAGAGTGGGAGGTGATTTTTTTTTTTTTTAGTGCACTGATTGAAAAAGAAAATGAAAACAACACTATTCTTTTCTTAATAAAATCATAGCAGTTAGATGACCAGAATTTATAATCCATAGGTCAGGAGCTGCTGCATCTGGGGAACTGGAGACTGGGCAGGAGGTTGGTGAGGAGGTGGTGAGGAGGGGGATGGAGTGGGACTGGGGGAGTCTGATCCCAGCCTAGCACATGAGCCTCTTTGGGAACAAATCTGAAAGTCACAGCTCTATTAATGCATGTCTGAAGAGCACACGATATCTCAGATCAGAACTGACCATTCTTAAATATAAAGAGGAGAGAGAGGCAGCCCTAGGTCTTCTCACTTGGGGACTCTCACCTCTCCTAGAGGTCCCCAAACAGGTGTACAGCCTTATGGAGTGTCTGGTGTGCAGGAAATGCCAAGCCTCAAAGAAGCCTGGCACTTTGCAGGAGTTTGGGTTTACACAGATGGACCTAATCCCAGAGAGCTGACTTGGGGTCCAGACAGGATGGCTGAGCTTTCTACTCATTGGGACCTCTCTTACCTTTCTTTGTCTGTTCACTGTAAGACAGGGACTTGGGCAAGAAGATGAATAAGACATTGTCGCCATCCCCCAGAGCTGCCAGATTTGGCGCACGCCCACCCTGATAAACAGCACATCTCGTAAAGGATGCAGGTTCAACTTACTGACATGGACAAACAGATGCAAAGCCACGTTTGCAGGCTTGAGAGCATTTCATGCCCATGTTCCCATTTTCCCTCAACCCTTATAGGACTCTTCCCTCAACCATGGACAGGGAGCCTTGGAAGAGGGTAGAGTAGAAGAGGTGTTCTCTGTGAAGTTCTTCCTGAGTAAGAGAAGGCACTGCTGTCCTCTTGGGCTGATTATAGTGCCAGTGACCATCCATCAGCTGCTTGTTAACGCCCCCCAGACATTTGCTGTGCTTTATGTGCACTATGTCTGTTAATCTCTTTGAATCTCTGTATTTCAGGGAAGTGTTTTCTGTTTTTGTTTTCCACACAGAAGGAAAGATGAGACTCAAAGAATGAGAGGGATTTTCCTCACACAACTAGTGCCTGGCAGCATCTGGATGTTAGCGCAGATCTGACCCCAGGTCCTTAGATCTTTTGCATTTTACCCTGGCCTACTCCCTGTTATTTCTGATCTAAAAACAGCCTGGTCCCACAATAAACCTCTGACCAAAGGATGAGTGAAGTGGCCGTGTATTTTATATGGTCTAAAATCAGATGTCGCAAGATTCTTTGAAAAAATAAGCTACCTGGATTAAACAATGCCTGATTGAATATAAGAAGACTGTTACAGGAACTAAATTAATCCTCCTTTTTGCTGAATATCCTTTCTGTGGCTGTAGGTGTTTGGTGAAACACTGACGCTGATTAGGTTTGATTTTGGATACAGAGTTGACTGAGGAACAAGGAATATTTGCCTTACGGTTGTTTCATACCATTTCAATTTCTTTCTGTTCAGCAAATGGAAATACTACTCCCTACCCTCTGCATGGGACCACAGGGTTTATATATTATGCATCCAAAATCCTAAAGGGGACCTAGATGCAATACTGGTGGCTATTTGCACCACAGATTACATTTTTGTCATGTAAAACCCTTGGAAAACTCTCACTGTGACTGATGTGCTGATGGGAGATAATGGTGACAATTATAATTCTATAATTATACTTTGTATTTCTCATCTCCTCCTGGAAGCACAAAAGAATTTGTACATGTTCTTACTCAGAATAGATCTATTAGTTACAATCAGGAGAAAAAGGCTACTGATAAAGTGCTGGCCATTCTGGAAGATGGTAAAAGAGCCAATTAGACCTAGAAAGCCCTATTCACTGGTCCCTTCCCCCCAAAATACCATCTGTTGTAACCTTATAAATGGTAGTTTTGGTGTCCAGTCCACACAGGATTGTCAAGGTGAACCTGTGGGATGAGGCGGGTCAGGATCCTCACGTAAGTGGGCTCCCTCACTCTGTCACACTAGGGTGGGATGCCACCCTGCCCTTATGACCACCAAGAAGCGCCAAGTAGGCTGTCCTGCCCTGGTGCAGGCTGTCACTTGGATGTTTCCTCTGCTGGGTAACTCTGGAGAAGAGGAGGCTTTAAATCCCCATGGTGTAAGGAAGGCAGTTCTCAGAGGCAGGGCCTGGTAGGAGGTCTTAGGTCACTGGGGGTGTGACTTCAAGGGGAATTCTAGAGCTCCAGCTCCTTTCTCTTTCTCTCTTTTGTATCCTGGTGATGAGAGGATGGTTTGCTTCCACCATGTGCTTCTGCCGTGGCGTGCTGCTTAGCAATCAGGTTAAAAAAAAATGAGGCCAAGTAACTATAGAGTGAAATTGCTAAAACTGTGAGCATAATAAATCTTTCATCTTTATAAGTTAATCACTTCAGGTAGTTTGTTACAGTGTTGTGCAGCTAACACAAAGAAGCTTGGGCACTGGATAATTGGGCCAGGGATAGACACCTGAATTGATATGGGCAAGTGTCCTCTTCAAGACAGCAAGTTTTAAGGGACAATGTCAAGAACCTAGAACACAGCCATATTTTTACTATCGTAGTGATGTCTACAGGTTGCAGGGATTTGCTCAGAAATATTATCCCCAACTTGCACATAAAAATAAATGATTTTTCTAATGTCATCCTGGAACATTACCTAACTGACTCCTAGAGATTTTTTAATTCTCTAAGGAAATACACTTTCGTTTGAGTTACTATTTAGTATTGATTAAGACTCAGGCTCTACAAAGTTACATGTTAATTTTTGTCTGGTAGAGATGTAAATGATTTCTTCCCATAAAAAGATTTTATTGCCTTACAGCACATTAACCAATGTGGTCTCTAAATTAGTGCACTTTCTTCAGCCTGCTGCTCCTTATGGTTTATGTAAATCTCTGTCCTTCAGATTGTCCTTTGGAACAGCTCTACCGTCCTCTGGTTGTCTGTTTTATGAAGTAAATAAATCTCCCTAAGTGCTTACATATGAGAATTTTGTTTTACTCTTCAAAAATTATACTTTGACTATTTAACCAAATTGACTGGGGAAAATTCAGAGAAATTTCAGGTTCTCATTAGAATTAAAGAGGGTAGGACCAGGCTGTGTGTCTGATGGGTGACGTGAGTTCATTCTTAGGTAGGAGTATCCTGGACCAGGGTCAGATAAGGGGGGCGGGATAAACTCAACTGCTGAGACGCCTATGTTGTAAGGAAGGATGGGACCCTATTAGTAACAAAAGAGGAAAGATGAATGTCAAAAATCATACCTTTCCTCAATTGGGAAAACAGAAAGAGTATTCTGAATCAAGAGGGGACCAACATCCGTGTAATAAACAAAGGCAAACTGGTGAATGTCCCTTATCCACTAAGCTCTGTCTAGAGGTCAGTATGTGTATCTTTAGTCGTGTTTAGAACTTTGATTATGATTAATAATATTATTCATAATGTAAGCAGATTATTAACTGCTATGTTTTGATTGCCTAATAGTTCTAGTAGCCCTTCCATATGTTACTGATTTTACCCAGCTCTATTACTGGGTATATGGTGAGGAGAAAGACTCAAGAAAATAACTCAGCCATGGTTTTGCACAGGTAGGATTACCAGAAAGGATTTCAACCTAGAATTTTCTAACTCCATACTGTATGTGGCTTGCCCCTTCTTCCCTCCTTCCTTCCCTTTCTTTCTTTTCCTTTTCCTTCCTTCCTTTCCTCCTTCCTCTCTTCCTTTCTCCCATATCCCAAACGCTGATTGAATATCCGTCATGTCACACACTATGTTATGCTCTTTGGATTAAGCAGTAAGCAGAGTCCTTGCTTTCAGGGAGTTTACACTGCAGTGAGAAGAATACACACAGGAAAAAAATCTCCCATGGCAGCTCATGCTATGAAGGGACAGGCTTCGGGTATGTAGTTTTCTACCCACCAGCCATGCAGTGTTTTCATGGTGCCTCGGCCTACATTCCTGAATGTGTTGCTCTGCCTGGAGAACTGGGAGGACTTTTCAGAAACAGCTGCAGTTCCTTTGTTCCAGGGTCTTTGGCACAGAGAAGCGGGCCCAGCGGCAGACAAAGCTGCTGGAAGCAGTTGCGCTGCTGGCAGCCAAAATCTTACTCACACTCTCTGAAGGCAGAGAGAAGGATGTCACTTGGCCGGCCCTGGAAGGAGGAGGCAGAGGTCAGCTCCTGGGAGTCAGTGTCAGCTCCTCAGCTCCTGGGTGCCCTGGAGTCTCCTTGAGTGACTGCAGAGAGCAGGAAGGGTTTCTTCACTCGGATGGGAATTGGGAGTAACCTTCGCATGATGCGCTGCTAAGTTAAAATTCCTGATACAAAATCAGCATTTGTATCTGTACATTTGAATCAAGATCTCAGTGGGGAGGGCACGGTAGGAATTAGAGCAGGTGCCAACCTGAATAATCAGCCTGCTTCACCTGTTTGTAGGACTCGTGTTTGCGAAGCACCATCAGAAAAGATAAGGAATGACTTTGAGAACACAGCATCTCAAACAACCAACCAACTCACCCCCCCCCATGCCATAAACACAAAGAAGTTTCCAGAAACTTTTAGGTCATGGAGAAGTTGGAGGCTGGGCCTTGGAAAGCTCCTGCATTTTCTTGTTTAAAGTGTTGAGGCCATTTTTTAGATCTTGTTTTATTACTGAGGCTGTTAAATATCAACTCTATATTTTAACTGCTTCAAGAACATTCACCTCCCATTCTGCGTGTGAACAAGGATAAAAAGGACAGGAGGCTGTTAAACAGTCCTGGAGCATGCCAGGGAGCGGGTTCTGCAGAGGAGCAGGGGAACAGAGGACCAAGTGGACCGCCAGTCTGGGGAGGCCTCACACAGAACCTACTAGGATGGTCCTGGCCTCTCGCTTCTTTGCAAGAAGCTCTGGACTATAAGGGCCACAGCCTCTGTCCTCCATCTGGACACTCAAGTCCAGTATCAGGGCTGGGTTCTGGGTTATACTTTTGTCATTAATATCATGCCTCCTTGGTGATATTCTCTCTCCCTCCATGGTTTCCAATGGATCGAGCAGGTGCTGATGAGGTCAAGATCTGGTGTGACCAATCACCATGGCCTGGCTTTCACAGCCCTTCATGCACCACCAGCTGGGCTCTGTGCAGCCTCAAACTTGGCTGCACATTGGAGTCACCCAGGGAGAGTTAAAGAATCCCAGTGACTGCTGTGCACCCAGACCAACAAAATCAGAACCTCAGAGGTGAGGTGGAGCCAGGCATTACCAATTGAAAAAATCCCCCTGGTGATGGATTCCAATGTTCAGACCAGCTAGAGCAGCAAGAAGAGTCCTGACACAGAGGGCTGACTCACAGATCTGTCAGCACAGATGACAGCAGCCTTGAGGCCTGTGGGGGAAACAGGTCAGTGACAGGTGTGTGGGGGCAACATAGGTACATTTCTGTGCAATGAACACAAGTGTGACAGGTGATGCTTTGGTAGCATGACATGCTTCGGAAAGAACCCTGACCACTGTGACACGGCAAGAGCCAGCCATCTCCGGACCGTGTTCTTACTTCATTTGCTGAGAAGGAAACTGACAGCATAGGAAAAGTCCCCTGAGTCACCCAGCTGCGAAAGGGCCGTGAGGGACAAGGACTCCACCGTCAAGGGAGAGGAAACCAGTAATGAGCTTCATTCCAAATATGCAAGTGGGTGTCTTAGCAAAGCCGCCCCTCAGAGCGAGAACGTTAGAGCTTTTGCATCAGATTTCCACCCAGAAGAGCCAACACCCACCATAAATCTTATCCTATTGGTTCTCCTAGCCCTGGAGCTGACTAACATTAGTGATAATCCTCGATACTGCCCACATGACTTTGCTTTTCATATGTGGACTCAGATCTGCTGCCGTCAATGGTCTGGCACATGACAAAAGTAACATTCAAAGGGGCAGCAGCCCTTTTAGAAGTTACCATATAGAGTGGGATTTCTTCCGTGCTTCATATCTGACTTTCTGAACCTTAGAGCCTTAGATCTGGATTCAAAGGGTTCATGTTTTCATATTGGACCCGCCCAGGAAATCTCTCTCTTGCATTGTTTGCCATTACAAAATCCTGGGATTGATAGGTTTAAATCACACCCAGAGTGGTAGGGATCATGTAAGAGCTAGGGTCATTAAGAGTTCTCTTAGAATTTTGTGTAACAAATGTGTTTATCAACAATGCGCTAACTAAATCTTAACTTCAGGTTTTTTTTATCTATTATCTATGGTTGGTGCATGAAGGTCTTTTTGATTTCCTTCCTCTTGGAAGTGCATTTGTCATCTTTGCTGTGCCAGTGTGCATCCCTTTTTCTGGGAAGCAAAACTACCATTTTTATCAGATTCACAAAAGGTTCTGGGAGTTCATTCATCACAGACATTCCCATCAGTAGAACTGAGTCAGAATCCTTTAGATGGTCCATTCTAGGTGGCAGCCTGGAGGAAGAACCTGTGTGGAAGAGACACTGGCTTGGGAGATAAGTGACCTTGGTTTTTATCTCATGGTCCATGAGGCCCTGTAGAAATCATTCAGTTTCTCTGGGCCTGATTTGCAAGTGAGTATAATAATAGTAAGTCTTCTCTTTCACAGTTGTTAGAAGATTAAAAGCGTGTCAAAGTGCTTTGCAAAGCATGAAGTAGTTGCATTTGTCAATTGTTGTAATAGTATGAAGAGATACTGAGAAGTGGGCAGGGCACAATATGTGGCATGAAGAAGGTAGCTGTTTACATGTGGCAGAGTACAATATTAGATACTGTATATTTTTAAAAGTCTGTTGGCCCCAGGTCCAGCCAAATTCTTGTAACCTTTTGGGAAAGGGATTTTTTCTTTTTTCGTTTTTTTTGGTACTGGGGATTGAATTCATGACCTTGCTCTTGCCAGGCAGGCACTTTGCCACTGAGCTATAACTCTAGCCCAGGGGATTTTCTATTATATACCAGTAGTTTGAAAAGTATCCAACCCATTTGACCCTGAGATAACATTTCTAGAAATTTCTCTGAAGAGTTTAATTAAGAACACATAGACTACAGTTTGGCATCAGAAAGAAGGGGACGCCAGTCTAGGCTACTGGGCAAGTTGCCCTGTGGCTTTGTGAATGTGATTTAGATACTCTGAGTTTTAATTTCCTAAACAGGAATTCAGACAGGTAGTTAGTAGATGCAGTTTAGTATTTGCAAACATGGTGCTTCAGATCCAACCACTGCTCCTGCTTTCCTGAATTCCTATGTGACATTGAAGCTCTAAAGCTATGACTTGTGATCATGGGCTCAAGGAGTGTTATAGTCACCCACTTCTGCTGCCATGTCTGTCTCTGTTGTCCTGTTCTAAGCTCTGCCCTAATATTCTCTTCTATCATGTGGCTCTTGCCTCACCCTAGGGACTTGAACTCTGTTCTCTATTGCTCATAGTATACGTAGCATTTTACAGAGTAATTTCCCCTCAACATCTGCTATCAGATTACCTGGATACTCGTTAAAAACCAGATCACCTGTTCCCAACTGTTACACTTGAGGAGTTTAGAAGTTCAACTAAGAGACTCAGCAGGGAACCAGGGTCCTCATTTTGCAAACATCCTCAGTCTGTGCAAGAGGAGGGTAAAGCGATGGTATGATTGCTACATCGGTCCTGGGGTGGTGGCCTGCTTACAGTATAGGAAGGAAAAGAGGTTTGCTCTGCTCCCTTTTGCCGTCTTCTGCACCTTGAAGTGTTGTCCCTGTGCCACACCACCCTGCCATGGAACCAGCTGATTATGGACTGAAACCTCCACAAACTGTGAGCTAAATAAACCTTTCCTTCTTAATTTTGGGTATTTCATCTCAGCAATGAGAGAAAAGTGACCAAGACACCAACCCAGATTTCAGGGTCAGAACTAGCTGTGGGAATGACTGGAATCTCTGTTGTTATAAAGTTGTCTTCATGGCTCTTCTGTACATTAAAGATTGATGAATACTGATCCAGGGCCTGGATATTGGGCATAGACTTCTTTCCTGCTGTCTGCTTCTTTGCCTCCCTGATGAGCTGAGGTTATGGTTCTGAGTACTCCCCATTTCTGATCTCTGATGTGTGTTCCCTTGCATCAGTAGTGCCCTTTTGCTCACTAGTGGATAAAAACCTAATCCAGAATGATTTAAACGAAAAGAGTATTTATCATCAAACTTGATAAGTAATTGCTTTCAGTTCCAGATTAGTCCAGGTGCACATACTATACCACCAGGAGGCAGTTTCTCTCTGCCACCTCACTTGGCAATATCTGCTGTAGGCTGGTTCCTTTTCAATCAAAGAATGACAACAGAGGCTCTAGATTTTATATCCCATCAGATTCAAAGTCTCCTGGACTCTCCATGGCTCTGATGAGATCACACGGACCTTTCCGAGCTGGGCAGGAGTGGCTTTGATGGGCTGAGGTGTGGTGGTGATTAGCTTATAGAGAACACACATGGACTGAGATTTAGGATGAAAGTGAAAGTTGGAGCTTTCCCCAGTAGAGTGACTGGGTATGGAGGGGCCCCGGGCAGGAAATGTCCATGTATGTAGTTTGTGAACTCTGGACTCTGCACAGGGATGATGTGACTCAGGCAGTGACTCAGGCTGACAGTATGCTGTCCTCTGTTCAGACCTCTAGGGTCAGCTCCTCTCTCTGAGTCCTGTGGCCTCCTCGAGCCCACGCCTTGTCTTCCTCTCAGCCGTGTCAGCCCCGCTGCACTGAGGCCGGCTTCCGGAGCACCACTCATTATCCTCACCCCGAACCCAGAAGCAAAACGAAAATTTCCTTTGAAATCCAGAGTAGGAGAAGATCAGCTGAACTGAGCTATAACCGAGGATGTGGAGACATCTTTTACTGAAGCTCTTCGCCTCTGTCAGAGATGATTTCACACTAACTCTTATAAGATCAGAACACTTTGCCTCCCACCAGGCTGCACTGCCAGGGTAAGCCTGGATCGTCCAGCACAGTGGGTTGCACAAAAGAGGCTGTGCTTTGTTCCTATAGGAAATGCACTCTCCACCCTGCTGGAGATGACCCTGCAACCCGACAGCTGAGATAATGACAGGGAAGAAGCCAAGAGGGAGCCGAGGCCAGGCTCTGAGCTCCCGCTCTGGCCCACACTCCAGAGCTGGATCAGGCTGGGCGGTGAGGAGATCCCAGTGTGTCTGCACCATGCTGCGTCGGGTAGAGATTAGCTGCCCGCTTCTCTCGCCTGCTTTTGAGCTGAGACCAATTTCTACTAAGAGCATACCTGCTGCTGGACAGGAGTTATTTCTCACAGGGCAAATGTTGCTAGATGAGAGAGAGAAAAACAAAGCTTTGAAGTCCTAATAAGGTGCCAATTACAAACTGATGTGCAGGCACCCCTGGAATAAGACTGAGGTTATGCAGCCTCCAAAGCAAGTGCTTGGAGTGAGAACACACACGAGGCCCACACAGCTGGCTTTGTGTCCTCCTCCTCTGTAGCCATGGCGCCCAAGCTGGCTTACGCTTTCCTGTGTGCTCAGGGAGGAAGGAATCTGGATTGAAATCTGGATTGCTTCACATAGTTGGTGACCCAAAATGATGGTGAAGACAGTGACATATGCCTGTTTCCCCCAGAAACTTAAGTACCACAGGTAACTTGTTACCCACAGTGGTTTGTCTACTCTCCCTCAGGGTCTAGGCGCTTTTCCAAGGGACTTGAGGAATGGGAACAGCAGTAACACTGGGACCACAGGACCTTCAACTCTGCCTTCTGAGAGTTTCCCTGTCTTCACTTCACCTCACTGGTGGAAGTTTTCAGGCCCAGCTGAAGGCTCAGCTCAGCATGGATAAAAGATTCATTAGGCAGGAAGGGTGGGGGGGGGTCGCAGTTCTTCTGTCCAGCTTGTCTCCAGCCCACAGTGGGTTTTGGTTGTAAATGGTGCCCAGAAGCTCAGGTGGTCCAGTGGCACTTTGAAGCTACCATGATTTCAGGTCGAGGACCTCAACTCTCCTCCCTACTCCATCTACTGAAGATGTGGGACTGTCAATAAGAAATCTTTCTGTAGAGCTGCCTGTGGTGTCCTCTTGCCAAAAAATCAATATCAATTGTGAACAACAGGAAAGCATCGGTGTACAGAAATATGAATTTTTAAATGTCATTTCATGAAATATCTTAGAATCTTACAGAAAGAAACACATATTATTGACTGTCATTTAAAGTACATTAGCAGAGAATGCCCATCAGATGAACACACTGATGTCTGATCCAGTGAAAAACGTCCAGGCAGAAGGTGATGCTAGATTCCTTTGCATCTTTGTGGGAGCACAGTGCGTGACACGGGCCATCCATTTCACTTTTTGCTTTTATTTTTGTTTGTGGGATGAAGTAAGGAAAGGACTGAAACTATGTTTGGTTCGAGTCCTGTTCTATACTATCTACTAGGGACTTCTTTTTTTCTTGAATTCGTTGCATGATTTCCTTTATTTTTAATCAGTGAAATCAAATGGACTTTAGAAAACCTAATCAAAATTTTTTTCAGTGAGAAGGCTACAAGGGAGTTTCCATAAATGTCACATTATTTCTTCTCTGTTCCTTCAACTAAAACCATGATATATTTGAACTACCCCCAAGTGTTCTTCGTTTCTTGAAGCATTCCTCAGAGATGAACTAGTATTTTAGCATAAATGTAACTGTTGTAGGCTATGTACCTACAGTGCTAAAGCAAAGAGATTCACATTGGAATAGTAAGTCAGTCATCAACATGTTTAGTTACATCATACAAAATGATTATCTCTCTGAGTCTTCAAAGAGTTGAGTAGTTCAGTGTCATGTGGTACAAGCTTATTGAATCTTCTTACTAAATCTCTTTTATTGATGCATGTTAGTCATACTGAACAATGAGCTTTGTTTTGGTATATTGATATGTACATACACCATAATTTTTGATTTTTTTCATTACCTCACTGTCTTCCTTTCCCCTCTCTCAATCTCTTTCTGTCTTTAAAAGTTTACCTTCTAGTCTCTTGCCATTTCTCTTTTGCTTATTATTTTTAGACTGCTTATGTGAGAGAAAACACATGATATGTAATTTTTTGAGACTGGCTTATTTTGCTTAATGTCTACAGTTCTATCCAATTCCCTGCAAATTAAATGATTTTGTTCTTCTGAGTAATATTCCAAGGTGTGTGTATAATGTATTCTCTTTATCCATTCCACTGTTCATGAGAGTGCAGGCTGCCTCTATAGCTTAATTATTATGGATTGTGATGCTATCAACATTTATGCATATATCACTAGTATTACCATTATGCTTTTATAGCATATCATTTTCTTAAATCTTTTGAGAAAATACCAAGGAGTCACATAGCCATGATCTATCTATTTTTGGTTTTTGAGAAATCTCCCTGCTGATTTCCACAGAGGCTGTACCTATTTACATTCCCAGCAGCAGAAGAGAAGAGTTCCTTTTTCCTCACATCCTCACCAGCACTCGTCTTTTTTATAGGCTTGATGGTAGCCATTTGACTTGGGTGAGATGGAGTCTCATTGTGCTTTTGATTTACATTTCCTTAATGGCTAAAGATGGTCAATATTTTTTTTCATACATTTGTTAGCCAGTTGTGCTTCTTCTTTTGAGAATTTTCTGTTCAATTCATTTGCCCATCAAAAGATTGAACTTCTTTGGCTATTTTTGAGTTCTTTGTATAGTCTAATCCCCTAGCTGGCTAGCAAATATTTTCTCTCATTTTGTAGGTTATTGCATAACTGTTAATTGTTTTCTTTGCTGTATGGAAGATTTACTTGATGTAGCTCCATTTCTTGATTCTTGATCATATTTCCTATTCTATTAGATCGTGTTCAGAAAGTTTTATCTGTACCTGTGGTTTCCACTGTTTTTGCTATGGTTTCTTCCAGCAGTTTTTAACTTTCCAGTCTTATATTGAAGTCTTTGATCCATTTTGATTTGACTTTACTACAGGAGGAAAGACAAGGATCTAGTTTCAACCTTGTGCATGTGAATCTCAGCACTTTTGTTTAAAAAGGCTATTGTTGGCTCCTTTGTGAAAAATCAGATGGCAGAAGGTGGTTAGGTTTGCTATAGTCTTCAGTTCTATTCCATTGTAGACCAATAGAAGACCACGTCTATTTTTATACCAGTACCATACTGATCTTTTTTTTTTTTTGAGACAAGGTCTTGCTATGTAGTCCAGACTAAACTTGAGCTCACTGTGTAGCCTAGGCTAGCCTCAGACTCATGATCCTCCTGACTCAGCCTCCCAAGTGCTGGGATTCTAGGTGTGCACCACCACACCTAACTCATACTGATGTTTATACTGTAACTCTGTAGCATAATTTGAAATCAGGTATTGGAAGGCTGCTAGTGTTACTGCTTTTGCTCAGGACTGATTTGGTTATTTTGGGTCTTTTATACTTCTTTTTTATGCTCTGGTCTTTTCTGAATTTTAGGATTTTTTTTTTTTAGTTTTGTGAAGAATATTGTTGGTATTTTAACAGGGATCATGGTGAGTCCATAGGTTGCTTTGGTAATATGGTCATTTTAGCAATAAAATTTCTGCTGATCCATGAGCAGAGGTGGTCTTTGCATTTTCTAATGTTTTCAAGTTTTTTCTTCAGCATTCTATAATTTTCATTATAGAGGTCCTTTACCTTCTTGATTGGGTTGATTTCCAGGGATTTTGTTTTTAAAGGCTATCGTGAGTGGAATTGTTTCCCTGATTTCTTTCTTGGGG
The DNA here is from genome assembly GCA_004027295.1 of Dolichotis patagonum. NCBI lineage: Eukaryota > Metazoa > Chordata > Mammalia > Rodentia > Caviidae > Dolichotis > Dolichotis patagonum. The sequence goes on along the minus strand of PVJX010011144.1, from coordinate 31,056 downwards.
GATTCATTATTATGTATAGAAAAGCTATTGGTGCCTCCTTGTTGGTTGTGTATCCAGCCACTTTGCTGAAATTATTTATCAAATCTAAACGTGTTTTGATGAAGTTTGTAGGATCGTCTATGTAACAGGTCAGAACATCTTCAAATGGGTAGTTTGAGGGCTTCTTTTCCTATTTGTATCCCTTTTATTTCAACTAGGTTTCTGCCTAACCATCCTGGCTAAATTTTCAAGTACTGTATTGAACAGGTATGGTGAGCATGAACACCTGTGTCTTGTTTCTGATTTTTTAAGGAAATGTTTTCAGTTTTTTGCAGTACAATATGATTTGGTTGTGGACTTCTCTTTGATTTATTGATCCTTTGTATTGTTTTTTATTCTCTATTTCATTATCTTTCACACAGATCTTTTTACATCTTTCCTTCTGCTGAATTTGGGGTTTGATTTGCTCTTGCTTTCATGGGTCTACAAGGTATGTATAGTAATATCTCTCTCTCTCTCTCTGATGTAGGTAATCACAGCTATCAACTTCCATGTTGGAATTGCTTTCATTGTGTCCCACAGATTCTGTTATGCTGTGTTTCCATTATTGGTTGATCCTGGAAATTTTTAAATTTCTTCTTAGATATTTTCAGTGTCATAGAGATTTATACACGGATTTATTCTGTGGTTTCTTTTGTGCTTGGATAGGATCCATGAGATTATTTTACCTTTTTATATTTATTAAGATGTGCTTTATGGTCTAAATTGTGGGTTTTTTGGAGAAAGTCCCATGGATTGTGGAAAAGAATGTATATTTTAAGGATGGAACACTGTAGATGTCTGCTAAGCCCATTTGATCTATAGTGTCATTTAACATTCTCTGTTTTGAATTTTTAAAAATTTGATATGCTGTGGAGGGGTTCTTTAACATGGATGTCTCTTTGTTGATTTTTTTGAGTGGTTGACCTATCTATTCATGAGAGTGAGGTGTGTGATTGCCCATGGTGCATATATTTGGGTCTATCTGACCCATTATGTCAAGTAGTGTTTGTTTTTGAAATTTAGTGTGCTGGCATTTGATGCATACATATTTATATGTTGTCTGTTCTCAGTGAAATTTACCCTTACCAATGTCTAGGGGTCTTCTTTTCCTTTTCTGACTAATTTTAGTTTGAATTCTACTTTTTCAGTTATCAGTATAGCTACTTCTTGCTGTCAGGGCTCAGTTTCTTGGAGAGTAATCTTGCATTTTTTGTCTTTCAGTTTCTATTTGTCTTTGCAGGAGGCTGTGCTCATTGTTTTCTGCAAGCAACATATAGTTGGGTCTTGTTTTTTGATTAAATCTACTAACCTCTTTCTCTAATTGGAGAATTAAGACAATGTACAACAGTAAGTGTTGCTATTGAAAGGTGTGTAGATTCCTGTCATTTTGTTCTTTTTCTAGTGTTTGATTCATTTCTGATTTTCATCTACTTATCTACTCTCCCAGTGAGATGCCTTCTTTCCCTTGGTCCTGTGGTTGTGAGCGTCCTCTTCTGCTATGTTTAGGATTCCCTTAAATACTTTCTGCTATGCTGGTTTAGTGGTCATCAATTTCTTTAGTTGACAATTATCTTGGAAGATCTTAATTTCTTCTTCTATCTTGAAGGACAGCCCTAAGAACTAGTAATCCATGTTGTCAATTATTTTCATTCAGGTTAGAAGTGCATCTTTCCAAATGCCCTGGCCTTTAGTGTTTCTGTTGAGAAATCAACTGTTATTCTGATGATTTCACCACTGTAAATGAGTTGGTGTTTCTCTTTAAACACATTTAACATTATTTCTTTGTTTTGAATTTTTAAAAATTTGATATGCTGCAGAGAGGTTCTTTTATGGTTAGGTCTGTTTTGAGTTTCTAAATGCCTCGATACCTGGGTATCCAACTTATTTCCCAGATAGGGTCAATTTTATGCTTTAATTTTAGTGAATAGGCTTTTTTTATGTCATTAGCATAAAGACATTATGCCATTGTACTTTGTTATTCTTCTTGTGAATTTTAAATTTGCTCTTTTTGAGTTGTCAAAGTGCTTTTCATTTTTTTCTTCTTTTTTTTAAAAAAATATTGTCTGAATATCCTAGTATATCAACCTTGTCTTCATATTCTTATATTCTTTCTTCTGATTCAACTTGCCTACTGCTGAGACTTCCAATTGAGGTTTTTATTTGACTAATCAAGGATTTTATTTACAGGATTTCTGTTTGATTCTTTTTCAGAACCTCTATCTTTTTACTGCAATGGTCTGTGTTATGTTCCTTAATTCATTCAGCTATTCATTTTTACCTTCTTTGAGCTCCTTTACTATTTTAATAATTGAGTCACTCAATTGTTTTTTTGTATCTGCTTTTATCTCATTGATCATTTTAAGTATCTGCTTTTAAAATTCTTTGTCTGGAGTTTTATCCACCTCACCATGTGAAGGATCAGGTTTTGGGGAGTTGTGAATTTTTGGAAACATCTTGTTGGCTTATTTTGTCATGATTCTTGTGTTTTTGTGTTGAAGTTTGCAGATCAGCTGGGGTGAGTAACTTTGCCACTGTTGTGTGGGGACCTTTTCAGTAAGTGGATTTCTCTTTGCACGTGCCCTGAGCTGTGGGTGTGTGCCAGGATGAAAGCACCCACTCAGTCTATTCAAAACACTAGGTGCAATCTGTAGTGCTGCTCTGCACGAAAGAATAACTACCAGTAATATCAACATCTAAAGACCCAACCATATATGAACATATAATTTAAAAGTTCAAAAAGTTCTCCACTAATCTACTAACCCAGGAAAAGAGAGTCATAAGGTAGAATGGGCTAAGAAAAAAGAAAACAAAAGCCCTTAATGATGATATTTATGAACAAGAAAAGAAAGGGGAAGGGAATAGAGGAAGGGAAGGAAAGGAAGAAGAGAAGGGAACGTAAATGGAAAACGAAAGAAGATATAGAAAAGTTGAATCCACTTAATGAACTGGAAGCAACACAAAGCAAAAACCTTGTAGAACGATGTGGATGTGGGCAGACAGCACAAAACAAAACAAGCGGAGACTGTGGAAGCAAAGCAAAATCAATAACCAACATTCATGCAAAGTTCCACAGAGCCTCCCACACCCTACACACATACTGCTCAAAGAAAGATGCAAGGAAACAAGCCCAGTATCCTTTTCGTGGAGGTGTGGATGCAGGAGTATACTGGAAACAATCACTTCCTCCAGGCTGCTGTTGTTGGATTCTGCCTAAGAATGGAGGGATGTAAAAGTCTTCTGTTTCTGTTTTTGTTTTTTAGTCCAAAGTTCTTCTCTGCCTCTGTCCAAGTAGGAGAACTGCGTGGATCAGTCAGGGGGTTGAGCTCTGTCTCTCTGTGGTTTAGATGAGTATTGGGTAGATTTGCTAGTGGTGGGACTGCCTCGCACCCACCAACTCGATGTCCTCCATACCTGAGAATTGGGGTGCTGGAAAACCAGACTGTCCATCAACTCTGTCACTTGCAAAGAACTCCAGAAGTTTCCGGACCATGCACTGGGAGCAGTGTGTGGCCAGGGCCCGCACGCTGCCCTGTTTACTATGAATACCTATGAGCAGAGGAGCAGAGAAGGTTGGTCTGCAGCCTCCATGCTGGGATGAGAAGCTGTGGAACCCACACTTCCACTGGGGTCTCTAGCAGCGCCCCTACACTCAGATCCCCTCTCACTGCAAGACACCATGTGACTGAACTTTCTTCCTGCCATGGGTTTAGACTGCCATTGATTTTTCCTTTCTGCCTCTTTCCTATATGGTGTTTTCCTCTGCCTGACTGATTGTGCTCACTGCCGGCTGGATTTCATGGCATCTTTTTGCTCTACTTAGACGGTCTCAGCCTGGAGCTCAGTCGCCCACAAGCTGGGCATTAGGGTGTTTTCCATATTCTGTGATTTTAGTTTTTCTGTGTCACAGTCACCTTTCTCCTGGATCCAGTCTCACAATTAGAGTAGGTGTCTGCTGCCTTGCTGCTATAAATTGTCTCCTGGTCTTTCTTTCTAATGTGTTTTTCACTGCTGGGAATAGAACCTAAAGACCTTCTATCGCTGGGCACGTCTTATTTTTTTTTTTTATTTTGAGAGAGTATCAATAAGTTGCCCAGGGCAGCCTCAACTTTGCTATATTCTTGCCTCAGCCTCCCAAGTCACTGGGAATCACAAGCATGTACCATGACACCCAACTCCTTTTTTACTAAATCTTAGTGAATGAAAGGGACTCTGTGTTCATAAGCTTTCTGTTTCTGTAACAAAATACCTGAAATAATCAATTTACAGAAAGGAAAGTCTTATTTTGGCTCCCAGTTCTGGAGATTTTAGTCCTTGACTGATTGAGCCCATTGCCCTGGGCCTGTGGCTCATGACGCAGAGCGAACATAAAGCCAAGTACTTCATGGCTGGAAATGAAGGAGAAAGGAAATAGCAGTCCCCCTCAGGGCCACAACCCCAGTGACCCAAGAAACTCACCAGGTCCCATTACCTCCCAACAGTGGTGGAGGCCAAGGCTTTACCACATGAGCCTTTTGGTGACATTTTCCAAACCAAGGTGGCCCAGCTCTGAATATCTGTGGGATTTGTCTCAGTGCACTCACTGCCTTTGGGGATCAGGATGTGTTCTGAGAGAGCAGGGCCCACTCTAAGGAAAGCTATTTCTGTTCCACAAAAGAAGGGACAGAGAGAAGGGAGAATGCATTTCCCTTTGCTGCCTGAAAGTTATTTGCTGATATTCCTTTAGGAAATGGGACGGCTCAGGGTGTCAGGGGTATGGCCGATGAAATAAAGCATCATTCTACAACATCCATGAGAAATCACCAGCATCTGAACCTACATAAAAATAATAAAGTAGGCCAGCTCCCTCTGGTAAGATTTTGTGTCTGTCCCTGGAATCCAGCCTCCATTAATATCTGTGGGTAATGCCTGATATTACTTTATATTACATGTCTGTCAACCCTATATTTATTAATACATCCCCAGGCTTTCGTGAAGTTACCTAAGGTGATAAAAACAGTTTCAATGACAATGCTATATATCCAGTTGGATGTATCATTAGGAAACAAAACACCCTGGTGAATTATAAATGGTTTCACCAGGTAGAAACTGTCCCTGGCTTGCTTGCTTGCTTTCTTTCTTTCTTTCTTTCTTTCTTTCTTTCTTTCTTTCTTTCTTTCTTTCTTTCTTTCTCCTTCCTTCCTTCCTTCCTTCCTTGCTTCCTTCCTTCCTTTTCTTCTTCCTCCTTCTCCTCTTCCTCCTCCTCCTTCTTTCTCGCTATCTCTCTGTCTCTCTCTGTCCTGGAAATTGAACCCAGCCCTTTTTCACTGAGCTGCATCTCCAGTCCTTCTTATTCTTTATTTCGAGACAGAGTCTCTCAAAGTTACACTGGCTAAGTTCAAACTTATGATTCTGAATCAAAGCCTCCTGGTGTGTTATGAATTTAAAAACTGATGGTCAACTTAACACCAGCTGAATTAAATCAGTATGGTGGTTCCACCTGAAGAAAGTTGCCAGCATAAACAGAGACATGGAGAAGGAGAAGCTAGGTGTTGTGAGTTTCTCTAAGTGTTGCTGTTTGAGCCGTTGGTTCTCCTGAGGAGCTCGTCATGACTAGCTTCCCCAGTGTGAATTCAACCATTGTCATTTAGCAGCTCAGGACCTTGTTGGTGAGAATGGTTGTGGTTCACTTTGGGGAGCTCTGGTCCTTACACTGAACATCGCCTCCTGGTTCCAGAGAGGAAGATGTGTGCTGTTTAATCTCTAGGAGAAATTTGTCACGCTGGCTTTCTGGCATGTACTTGATGGTTCTTATCATTGGAGGAGCTTGGAACCTCTGTGTCACTGAGGATGACTGAGGTGCTTTTCAGGGCAGCCCTGGTCTTTGAGTGTGACTTCTTGGCTCTAGCATAGAACCCTTAATCTACCAGTACAGCTCCTTCACCCCGCTGGCATAGACTTTCTGGCTTCTACTGCTGACCTTTGGGCCTTCCCAGCACGGATCCATAAAACAGAGAGGTGTGAGTCCTCCTGGGCTCTAGACCTCCAGGTGGACTCATGGGAGGCGGTGTCATGGGCTCTAGGTTTTCATCTGGACTCATGCAGGACATTGCTGTGGGATCCAGGCCCTTGGCTGAATATTCTGAGTCTTTAGTGTTGTGGACAGATTTCCTCCACTTTCTTGTGTTAACTCTGGGTGACCATCATAAATAATATTATAAATTCTGTGTCCTGATTCTAATTGTTCTCCTCACAACAACATGGTGCCAGGGCTCAAACCTGGGCAAGACTGGCCAGTTGAATGCCTGTGAATCTAACTCCAAACGTGCCTGGAAGAATCCTGGCTTCCAGGGCCCACACTGCACTGCTGACTTCTCACCACCTTATCTGTGTCACTCTTTCACTTTATGACTTTGGGTCGAATTTTCTCCCCCAAGTTCTTAGATTGAAGTTGCGAGAAAAGAATATAATACCATTACTAAACCTGCAAGAAATGTCTAAATTAATTATTCATTGTGTGCCAGCCACTCTCATTGGGCCTTTACATATTTAACTCATGTCACATTTTTAGTAACCCACTGAGGGCCCCTATTTCACTATTTCTACTTTCAAGTGAAGGAAGTGAGATAGCAAGAGTCACTCTCCTGAAATCACTGGACCCAAACAGGAGTCCAGGCGATCTAGCTACAGAACTGGGCTCTTCATGAGCCCCTGCTTGCCTGAAGAGCAGCGGTTTATAGACCACTTGGGTCCCTTCATAATGCAGGACCAAGGCAGCTCCTTGGATTATAAGCTGTTATGTCATCCTGCTGCTGCTCCCTCAAAAGGCAATGTTATTCATTAAAACAGCCCCAAGCCAAATAAAACCCCACTGAAATAATGCTGTCTCAACTTTTCTCCTTGTTTCAGTTCAGATAAACTGTGGTGGTTCCACACATGCAGAACACTTTCTGAAGCAACTGACATTTCCTTTGACTGAGAGACAGAACACCTCCTCCCACATGGAAAAGCTTTCCTTAGAACACGGGGCCCTGTTGGATAACTGTGGTGCAGTTCCAGTGATTCTCTCTTATCTACAGTTTCCTTTTCCATGGTTTAAATGATCTCCAGTTAGCCATGGTCCAAAAATCCTAAATGAAAAAATATGTAGAAATAAACAATTTGTAAGTTTTAGATTGTGCACTTTAGCAGTCTGATAAAATCATGTTCTACCAGAGATGGTATTATTTACGCTGTTTGTTACCTGTTATAATTTAGAGCTAAAATGCCCCCCCACTAATGTGCTCAGACTCGGGCTTTGGAAAGATTAAGAGGGCACTAGAGCTGCCCTACCCTTAAGAGGTGGGGCTTGTCAGAAGACACAGTTCCCTGGGGGGTGTGGCCTGGAAGGTGTATTTCTCTCCCTTGTCCTCCTTTCTGTCTCTGTTCCTAGCTGCCAGGATGTGAGGAGCTTTCTCCACCAGACTCTTCCAGCAGGCCATTTCTGCCTCAGAGCCAGCCAGCCAGAGACTGTAACTGTGAGTCAAAATAAATCCCTCTTCCTTTGAGTTCTGAGTATCAGGTATTTTGTCCCAGTGATGAGAAAGTGCCTAAGACGTTAATCACTTAGTAACCCTCTTGGTTATCAAATTGACTGCTGCAGCAGTATAGTGCTTGTGTTCCAGTAACCCTTATTTTGTACATGCTCATGACCTCAGAATACAAGAATAGTCATGCTGGCAATTTTATTACAGTGCCATGTTCTAATTGCCCTATTTCATTATTAGTAATTATTGTTAATTTTATAGTATGCTAAATTTATAATTAAACTTAATCATAGGTATGTATGCATAGGAAAAACATATATAGGGCTTGTTATATCAACGGTTTTATGGTTTTGAGTGTCCACTGGGAACTTTGGAATGCATTCTCCATGCAAAAGAGGGAACCATTGTGTAAACTCCAGCATACTAATAATGTGAAAGGTTATTCTGCTCAGAATTTTCTTCTTTCTCCTTTCCAGGCCATTCACACAACTTTTTTTTAATGTATAAAATCTATAAGTAGAAAATGACCCAATTAGGCTGGCCAGTGATCTTGCTAACCTGAACACAGAAATTCAGCACACAGGACAAAAACACCTGCCATGGCCCAAATCCTGGCTCTACCCTCAGCAGCAAGATAACTTTCATAAAGTTTGTCAACTTCTGTACGCATCAGTTTCATTACCTATAAAATGGAGGCAATATTAGAATCTCCTCCACATATAAAAGAGCTTGGCTGACAGCACAAGCCCATGCTGGTCTAGTAAGGTCATCTCATTTTTGTTCAAAGGCTTTCAGTGAGAGATGGCTAACTGCCCCCATAGGGTGGTTTCAAAGCTCAAATTCAAGGAATCTCAGAATTCTAGATATGAGAGACAAATTAGCCTGACATCACTAGTTCATAGGCATGAAATCTGGGGCATAGAAAGGTTAAAAGACTTAACAAGGACATACCACTAATCAAGGACAGGAGAGCAATAGCAGAACTTTAGAGCATATTTCTTTATCTTTTCTTAAGTTTTTTTCCCCTCTTTGAAATAATTTTTTTTGCCATTTTTCTTTCCAGGTCCAATTTTCTCCCTGTCAGAGTCCTGAAAATACATACCAGGTACTTTAGAATCTTACGTGTTAAAGGCAGAGTTCATATTGTCCATCGTCAGACTATATCAGGATTAGACTTACTTCGGCACTTGTTAGTACTCCGCAGATAGTGTGTAGAGGCCGAAGAGCTTCCATACCATTCTTATATTTTCTTTTCACATTCTATCAAAGGGTGGTCCCACAACACAGTTATCCATATTCTCTCATTTGGTCTTATTGTAAAATTCTATCATCCTTCAATCTATTTCCTTGGTTTTCAAAATGAGTCCCTGTAGTTTACCAGATACTGTGATCTACATACAAAAGAGCATGCCTTCTGCGCTTCTCGTGCTAAGGGAGCAGCAGGAGGAGAGAGTCATGAACAGTGATACCTGGAGGTAATACCATGGGAAGAGGTTCTCTCGGAGCAGGGAGGAAGGGAAATGGGGTGCAAGTAAGGGTATGAGTGGGTCCAGAAGGAGGCCATGGATGAGGTAATCTGTGACTGTATGGAGGTAGGTGATGTCGCTGTGGCAAAGCCTGACTGGATGTTTCAGAATCTGTCTCCCTTTTCCTGGGCACATCAACTCTCTGTGGTCCAGTGGAGGCCAAGTGACTGAATTTTTTTTTTTTTTTTTTTTTTTGGTACCAGGGATTGAACTTATGACCTCATGCTTGCCAGGCAGGCGCTTATGCCACTGAGCTAAATCCCTGGCCCAAGTGACTAATATTAACAAATAACATATAGGTAGGAGTGATGCATATTACTTCAAGGCCTGCCCTGTGACTCTTCCAACATGCACTTTCTGTGTGCCTCCAATGCTGGCATGATGCAGACAAGGGCACAGCCTGAGAGCAACAGGTGAAAGATGGTTACTCTGGATATGGACTATTTCCCAGAGGCCTGAGTGTTACATAGGCTGGTTCTCAGCTGGGTGCTATTGGAAAATGGTGGAACCTTTAAGAAATGGGGCCTAGGTCTAAGTACTGAGCACTGGGACCTGGGCACATGCCCTCAAGGTAGGCTGTGGGATGTGAGTCTCTGTCTCTGTCTCTCTCTCTTTCTCTGTCCTGTGTTCCTGTTTCAGACTTTCATGAAGGGAGCAGCTTATTCTGCTGTGCATTCCTTCCTGCCATGATGTGGTGCCTCACTACAGGTCCCAAAGTAATGGAGATTTTGACTTCAAGGACCGAAACTTCCAAAACTAAGAACCAAAATAAACATTTCCTCTTTTTAACTTGATTATGCCAAATATTTTATAAGAGTAACAGAAAGCTGACTAGCATAAGGGTGGAGCCACAGGATGAAAAAGTTTGAGTCTCTCATTTAGAAGAGAGATTCTTGGTGATCCAAACACATGTTGTGGGCTGCATATATGTACATAATGTGCTTCTATAGTGTTTGGGAGGCTTTCTACATTTGAGGGTTAACTGATAATAAAGCAATCAGTGTTACTTCTAATATTATAACTTTTAGCAAAAGCTTGTATTTATTTATGCTGCATTGAAACAAATCAAACTAGTAAAGCTACTCTGAAAAAGATGTCATCAGTAATTCAGCTTCTTGACTAACCAATGAAGTAACTTGGGAGCTAGACACAAAATGTGTTCCTTTCCTGGAAAATTCCACTTCGGATGTATTTGGCTCTTTATCCTTAAAGAAATCATTTTAGCCTTGATTGAAATGTTCCTGTTTCTCCTAGATAACATGGCTTATTCTGCAGCCCATTGCTGACGCTAAAAAAACCCTACCTTTTCCTTTTTATCCCCCCTAAGCAAAAAGGAAGGAGGAGGAAAGTAACTTTATGCCTTATAAAGAGAAAGAAAAGAAGACTGACAGCTTATTAGAACTGTGGAAAGGAAAGAAGGAAGAGTGTTTTGTCTCAGTCCGGACGATGTGTGGGGACTTCTCCTCCAGCTGCCTGGACTGCCCGCGTCTCTAACTTGATCTGACCTGGAGCACGTCATATTTCCTTATATTTTCATTGCCCTTTTTGATAGTTCTGCAACAAAATAACCAATGGAGTTTTGCTTCCTGACACAGTCAAAAGAAGAAGCAACTGGAGAATTTAAAGAGGGAAAAAAGAAAGGTGTCTTGATATCCACGCTCCCTGGGTTCATACTCAGGGAGCACATTTTCTGATCATTCATTTCTGCATCTGTATGGCTTACCTATTGCTGCATAATGAAATAATCTAAAGTCTAGTGCTGACAATGCCCATCGTTTGTCTTCTTATAAAATTTCTTGAAGGGAGGGAATGTTGGAGTGGCTTAGGTGTGTGGTTCTGGCTCCAGGTCTCTCTATGAGGTTGTAGCCAACATGCCGGCTTAGTCTGCAGTCCTGTGAAGGCAGCTGGTTGGAGGCTGTACTTTAAGTGGGCTCACTCACTTGGGTGTTGGCTGAAGGACTCGATTCCTCATGGTATGGACCTTGCTAAGGCCATGTAAGTTCTCTTCATCCAGGGAGAGTGAATAAGTAGCAAAGAAAATAACAAATGCTTTGCCAGAACATTATTGCAAATTTAGCAACTGGTATTATGGGTCAGCTTGGAGACATTTTTCCAACTCTCCTTTCCCACTGTAGGCTATACTATCAGTTATCCAAAGTTTTCTTTGCTGAGTGAGTGTCTGCTATATCCTATGACATGCAAAAAAGCAAAGTAGCAGATATAAAATATGTAGTTGTGGATATACCAGGTTTACTGTTTTCTGTCTGTTATTTGTCAGTAATAAATATAACTTACACATTTAGATATGTTTCTTACTGTGCTTTTATGAGCATCAAAAAGACCTTTGTTTTCTGGCCTACGTGTTATTGATAAGTTGTGTCATGTGAGCATCCTGAGCAGGACAGATTGGCTGCAGTACCCATCCAAGAGCCCTACAATCACGCTTCCAGAAGTGGGAGGGCCCTTGGAAGTGAATTAGTCCAATCACTTCATTTGGCATGGTAGAGACTGAGGCTCAGAAGCATCACCTGTGGTTGGTGGCAGATGTGACACTACAGCTCAGATCTCTTGGTTCTAATCCTGATTTCTCTGGGGTTTACTTTGCCTCTTGCAGTAGTAGTTCCCAAGGATATCTACATAACAGAAGCAATGCCATATTTTCAGAAGGAAAGCCAGCTGGCTGTTGCTGGCCTCTGCAGCACTCTTATTCTTTGCAAACCGCTATCCAAACATTTTGTGGCATCTAATGACAGCCAAAATTTTCAAAGATTTGCTATTGCCAGGAATAATTCTCATATTCTCAAACTCATTTAATTAAAAAAAAACCCTTCACAGTTAGTATTACTATTATCGCTCTGTTACAGACAAAGAACTAGGGCACTGCAAGGTTAGGCAGCTCACACCAGATTGAATAAGTAGCAAGTGTTAAACACTAGTGTTTAAATCCTGGCAATCTGGCTGTGAAGCTCCTGGTTTTCAACAGTAGATTGTAACTAACTGAAACTTTAGGTCTTTTGATGTGGGACAATACAAAATGCAAATAATCACCAATGCAAGTTTTTTTCAACAACTGCATTGAGATATAATTCACATAATACACCATCTATCTGTTTTAAGCATACAATTGCATGGTTTTTGTATTACAGAGTTGTACAATCATCATTAGAATCTAATTTTATTTTTTTCATGGCCCCAAAGAAGCCCACTTTCATAGCAGTCACTTCCACATCCCTCTCTCCCAGTCCAGTCCTAGACAAGCACTAATCTCCTGTCTTTGTCTATATAGTTGCTTATTCTGGACATTAAATATAAATGTAATTCTAAAATACTATATGTGATTTTTTGGTGACTGTCCTCTTTCACTTTGCGTGTTTTCAAGTTCATCTATATATCAAGAATTCATTTCTTTTTTAATAATATTCCATGGTATAGCTGTATCAAATTTTATTTACCCATCAGTTAGCAGACATTTGAATCATTTTTATAATTTCTTATTAGGTAGATAGGCTACATTTTGTTTACCCACCAGTTAATAGATCCTTGGGTTGTTTCTACTTTTTGACCACTATTAATAAGGATGCTATGAAGACTTTGTACATTTGGATATATGTTTTCATTTTTCCTGGATATATACCATGTAGTGGAATGGCTGGATCATATGGTAACACAACGTTTATAGTCTGAGGAACATTCAGACTATTTTCTAAAGCTGCTGCCTATCTTATGCTCCCACCAGCAATGTAAGAAAGTATTAAGTTTTCTTGTCAAACATAGTTAAGCTGGTTAATGAAGCCTTTAGGCTTAATTTTCAGTTTATAGGAAACACTGATAGAAAAAAAAATAGTTAATAGATACCACAAAGTAGCAATCAGATCCAGAAAATAAGGCAGTGTATAATTGGCCTGGTTGTTTCAAAAAGTCAGTGATCCAATGTCCTGAAAAAAGAGGCATGGTCATGACCATTTTTGATTACAAAATACCAAATAAAGTATAAACCATAACTGGATTCTAGGTTAGAAAAAACCAGTCTAAAAGACATTTTTGGACCAAATTGGAATATTTGAATATACATGGGATATTAGATAGTACTAGGGAATTTTAGTTTTCTTAGATATTGTCTTACTTTTCTCATTACTGAGACAAGATATCCAACACCCAAAGTTGAAGGAAAAGGTTTATTTGGCTTTCACAAGAGGTTTAAATCTACAGTTGGCTGGCTCCGAGGCAGGGTGGCATGGCAGAGGGGCATCACAGAGAAGAAATAGTTCATGGCAGGCAGAAGACAGCCAAAGCAGCAAGCGAGCAAGCAATAGCAGCTTCTTCCTACCCTTTTATAGTCTATCTAGGGACTGGGCTTAGGGCAATGGATTGATTTAGTATTTGCACACCCTACATTCTAGCATCACACACTCTAGATGTAACCACTTCTGAAAAAGTCCCATGTACGACCACAAGAGGCTTTGGGGGGACATTGAGACACAAACCATAACAGATATGATAAATTATGCTTAAATAAGACAATGTTCTTATTTTTAAGAGATGGAGCTAAATTATTTCTAGTTCAGTATTCTCTCTCTCTGTCTCACTTTCTGTCACATACACAATCTCTACCAGCACACACAGAGCAAGAAAGCAAATCATGGTAGCTCTTATGTTTTAATCATGAGGGTATATAGGTGGTGCTCAATATACACTATTCCTATAGCTTCTCTGTTGATTTTTTCCTAATAAAAATCAGAATGAAAAGAGATTGAAAGTGCCATGATTTATAATTTTAATCATTTCCCCAGTTAGATTACAAACACCTGAAGGTCAAGAACCCTACTCTGTACCTCTGTGCCCAGGTACCAAAGTCAGGGTTGAGTGTGTGGCAGGTTTCTGGTGCTAAAGCTTCAATACAGGAACCTCATCAACAACCAGAAGCAATGGAGAAACTCCCACAGACTAGCAATTCCAGTGTCGCTGGAGAGAAAGGAGTCATGACATCTTTCGCTCTTTATAGCTCTAGCTTGGAAAATGAGAAGGTGGTAATTGCAGTCATGTTCCTGATGCCTGCCAGCAAAAACAAACTTTTCTAACTTTGCTCCCAGAGCAATTGATGCAAAAGAAAATAGAAATCAACCAGCCTCCCAATTAGCATCACTCAAATTGATTGTTGTTTCTGCCCAAGCTGAAGCAAGACAGCTAAGTAAAATCCTGAAACAACACATAAAGCCCTGGGTACTGAACTCTTATTATTGTCCTAAAAGAGGATATGGAAAGATTGTCAGCAGATATACGCCTTTACATTATCTGAGTGTGGAGATGAATTTCAGAGACTTGCCTTATTTCAATCCCCAGTACCACCACTACTACCACCAAAACAACAACTAATCAAAAACAATCAAGCAAAAAAAATACAAAAACTAATCCTGCTGGAAGGTGAGTTCCTAGGATTTACAAAGACACCAGGGTCATCCAGGCTAACTAAAAGAAGTGCTACCTTAATATTTTTTTTCAGCTATCCATTCCCTCTTTGATCCTCATTACCAGGAGATGAGCAAGAATCATCTTCATGTTTATGTTTGGATTTAAACTGTCTCCTAAAGGTCTCATGTATTCAGTGGTGGGACTTTTGGTGGTGATTGAACATGGGGTTGCCATACTCAGCAGTAAATCAATTCATTGATGAATCCATAGCTGAATGTGCTGTTAGGAATGGGGCCTGGTCAGAAGAGGTGGGTCACTAAGAAGCGTGACCTCGAAGGGCACATTTTTGTTCCTTACCCACCCTTCCTGCTCCCTTCTTCCTGGCTACCATGGTTCAACAGCTTTCTTTCACTATGCCTTTCCACCATGCTGTGTCTGCCTTGGAAATGGCCAATCATGGACTGAACATCCTGGAAACTGAACCAAGTAAACCTCTCTTCTGTTAAGTTGTGAATGTCAGGTTTTATGTCCTAGCAACACGAAAGGGACTTAATAAAACAGCTATCTTCCTTTTGAAACACAAACTGAGTCACTTTTTCTTTAGTGTTGGTTTTAGGACTTTGGAGTAAGTGCTAGAAATATAACATATGCCTCAAGAGATACTGATAACTTAGTACTAGCGCTAGAAAAAGTAAGTCTGGGAGCCCATTCCTTTTTCAAAGATAATACATCTCCAATCTCTGGGAGACTCCTAATTCCAAATGTTCTGCCTTGTTATTTTTGTAAAGTGATAAAAATGTCTTGAATAGTCCTTTATTTCTGACTTAAGTGTGCATTTATTAGATTGCTTATTTCCAGTCATTGGGATATAAAGTTCCTTTTGTATGTAATAGATCTTACCAGTTTTTGAAAAGCATAGCATGAACATTGCTACACAGAAAGAAGTCTGTTTTCTCGATGGAGAACTTCTTTGTTTTTTACCCAAAAGTGTAATACAGTCTGCTTTCTAGGAAGAGTGCTGGTTTCAGTATTCTGCATTTTGCTCAACCATGTTTCAAACAAGTTATCATTCCAACATGCGGTAAACTTGTTTGTAGAAAATGTAGTCATTACCCTACCCACACACCAACTTTGTAATTGCAATTCTGAAATCACCATTTAGTTAACAGCATTCAGGTTTCGTAAAGATGAAACTGAGTCCCACTGAGATTTCTGGGAGGACAGAACTAACCCTACTGCATGTCACAAAGAAGAAAGAAAATGGAGTCATCCTTGGCAATATTTTCTAAGATATGTTTCAGGAAAAGAAGTCATGTTCAGACAGATTTGGGAACTACTGCATATCTGGTCTTTCTGTTGGAGGCTTCAGTGCACATTGACATATTAAAGGCTTACGAAAACCAGCAATAAAGAAATTTGTTTAACTCTGTAGAATTTAGTGTTCTGAAGGTTTATTGATTGATAGGCTGCCCTTTAAAAATTACCCCAAATCAATCAGTATCTCAGAAGTCATTGGAAAACAATGACCTGTAATTACCACAAAGAAGGAAATGGCATTTAACAAAGCATAAAAACATTAGGAGTCAATCAGAGAAAATTGAATGTTGATTAAACATTTGGAAGTGTTATGCTATTCTGGTTCTTTGGTATTTTTTCCCTGACTCTTTATCACAAGATGAGACATTTACAAATAAAATGATTTTGTACATGGGACTTGCGTCAAATAATCCATTATGAGGCAGCTTCAAGTGGGCAGCTACATAACTTGGGATAGGACTCAGTAATTGTTCAATTGTGTCTTTTTTAAAGGACATGCTAATGTTTTTAACAATCTTTTCTAGTGTCCAAGATCTCAGTGCCTATGTATTGTGGCAATATGAATTTGCTTCAGAAAGTATCTGCCAAGTAAATTCTGATGCACAGAATGGTAGTAGGCAATGATTCCTAAGCAAATTGTAAAGACTAGATCGAGGAATGCTCCTCAGCACCAGTTCAAGGCTGCCACTGTGCTGCTATAAGCTGTATGCTTGTGTGTTTACTGTTCCAAACTTTTTTACTGGTTCATGCTTGGACATGGTGGAGGAGCGAGAGGGATTCCAATGTGCTTCACTTATGCATGTATTTGGTTCCCATAGCTAGGACGTACCAGGATTCCAGAATCTTAGGCCAGGGTCTAAATTTTTTGTCTAAGAATTCTGACAAGGAGTTTCAGAGCTTCTGTACAGATGGTAAACTGCAGGAGCTAAGATAAGCTGCACAATGGAACAGGATAAAGCTCTGGGGTCGCAGGACTAGATTTACCTACAGGGCAAAGTCTCCAGCATGGTGATCTACAGCAAGTCACTTAAATTCTTTCTCCTCAGTTTCCTCATCTATGAAGTTAGGAAAAAACAAAACAAAACATAGTAATCTCTTAATAAAGCTGTGTGTCTATTATATTGGATACTTTAATGAAAAGCATTTAATGATTATCTACCTACTTAGTAATTATCATACTCTCCATCAGCATCATCTTCCATTTTTAGTGGCAGGGATGGCTCATATTTTGAATAACTCTTAGTCAAGTCCTCTAAGTCCTTGCTTTATATCAAAGAAGGAAATTATTGTGAAATTCTTGGAAATATATAGCTGTTAAGCAATCTCAGCAGTTTAAAAGAACCTCATAGTATTTTTTTTATATCTCTAGGAAGCTAAACAACCTGTTTTGCATTACGGCATGAGATTTTTGGAATCTGGAAAGATTGTTTATGTTTTAGGACACAGAAAGTATGATTCAATGCTTTCTTAGGTTGAGGCTTGATTGTTGATCTGTATTAATGGTACCGTCAAGGGAAATTTCTATTTGAAATGACGTTTAGAATATTCTGTTGGTCAGAAATGAAGGAAGTGGGAAGTTTCATAAGGATCCCAGAAAAAAACCACTATTTTATGTTTATGCATGTAGATGCATATCTGAATATTGACATCTTGGTAATAGGTGAAAGATTTATACGATCTGAAGAGAAACTAGAGTATTTGACATCTTGGTAATGTCTGAACTGATTTGTTTCTATGGATTTTAATTAAACTGGATTCATGAATTTGTATTTTTCCCATAGCATTGAAACAAAACAACTCAACTTAAAAATACTTTTGTATCTATGTTAGCAAGTAAGCTTTCTCCTTTTTAGCAGTGAAACAAATTGAGTTAAATACTAAATATTAAACCTTTATCAGTGGTGTTTTAAATATGATAAATAATCTTGATTAGTTTTGTTGTAACATCCCTGGATAGGGGAGCATGTGTGGAGTCAATATTTACATTTCAAATTCTATGTTTGTAATAACTTTTCCAATAATTTAGGATGTATACTACTTCAGGCAAAAGAAATCAAGATTGATTATGCAGGAGTTTAGGCATGCATATTTTTTTCAAGGAACAGAGATCTTCATGTATCTTTAATTTTCCTACACAATTCCTTTAAGACTTCAAATAATCAGTTCAGATGATTTTAGGCAGCTAAACTGAGGGCATATATATATTTCAATCTTCGTGCCTTTTCATTTCTTTGAAATTGTCCAGTAACTTCTTAGGACTTAAAAGAAAATCTGCCTCAGATATTCAGAAAAATTTAGCAGTGCAGTTGCCCCCTAATTTTCATTCTGACCATGACCAGCAATGGAAAAGCCAGTTGGACTACAGGCTTTTGTAGGCTAGTTAACATCCGGGAAATTACTTCCCTTTTGCTAAGCTTTGGTTTCCTTATGTATAAAAATGTTCATTTCCTGTAGTAGTTGAGTTAAGAAGTGAAATGTAAACTTTAGCATATAGTGAACATTAGTTATCAGTGAACCATTGTCAAGTGACTTACAGATCTTTTAAAAAGCGGTTTAGTTTGATTGGGAAATCTGAAATGTTGATTAAGCCTGTCTAGTTCTCTTCTTCCTCTTTTGGAAATACCTTCCTCTCTGATCTACTAGTTGTGAATGAAATAACTGTGTGTTCATCTCTTTGGAACACCAGGGTTTTGAATCATTAGGTTACTTTACAGTTCAGTTCTCTGAACAGCTGGAAATTGGTGTCTTTTATAGACAGTATGGTTTGTTCTGGTTGCCAGCTGGGTTGGCATTCTTTGAGAGCTTCTGTGTCTTAAGCCCAAGAAGAGGCCCTTTAGGGCTTTCTTTAAAAGTATTAAGTACCTGCCCATTGCTGAGAAATGGTTCATAGAAAGTGATATTCGGCAGACCATCGCCAGCTCCATGAATCACCGAGGCAACTGAGCATCTTTAAAGATAGTTCTTTTCAAGGTACCTTAAAAATATATGGGTCAAGTTCTTAACCATTCACTCTATGGTTTCTGGCCAGAGACCAGAGTCATATGATTCCTAGTAGATTTTACGCCCAGGAGTTCTTAGTTGTATAAAAATGAACAGATCTAAGAAAAGAGATGATCCTTAGGGCCTTGTGATCTATTTCTCAAATAGCAGTGGACTCTTCTTCCCATTTTCCCCTCCATTTTTTTTCCTTTGTGGTTAAACAAAAACTGAACCCAAAGGATTTAATCAGAAGGTTTTCGTGTGGCTTAAAACGGCTAATAAGCAAAGATTTGCTTTCTGATTTTGCCCTGTAGCTGGCATATGCAGATATGGTTTATGTTCTCAAAGTGTGAGCAAACAAGTCTATGTATAATAAAGCAAGAATGAGTGCCTAGGCTACAGCTTTTGATTGATGACATGCACTCTCTGAAGGAAATTTCCAAAGCTATTTGGCCCTTGAGATTTATAGCTGTCCTTTTGGATATTAAATGATAGAGAGTTTATTATACTCTTTTATTGCTTGGTTAGAAAGGTATAATAATAATCTCAGTCACATGTAGTCTCTTCAACTTTCTGACCTCCTTATTCTCCCAAGCAGAACATTTAGATTAAAAATAAATAAGTTTAACTAGTAAGTATATGCTTCTTTTGTTATTAACCCCTCATTTCATCCCTTAGAGGAAAGCTCTTTACTCCAGTAATTTACTGTTGAGAGTCAGGTTCTGCAGAGGCTAAGTGTGAGTTTAAAATAATTATGTTTGATGGCACATTATTGCCAGAGCTCTCTAAGGTAAGTTTAGAGCATAATATTCCAGCCTGTCTCAAAGACCCAATTCTTTCCCCAGATACAAAGAACTGATATTCATTCAAACATTTTACCTAGAGTATGAAACTATTTGAATGAAATTAGGGTCAGAGAGAGAGACTGAATCTCTCATTGAGAAAAGAATGGGATCAGATTATCAATAAACTACAGCTATACTCTCCCAAGCTTTGATGGGATTCTATTTTTTCTCTGGATCACTGAACATCCAAAAATACAGAAGTCTTGTTCAGTGCAAGGAGGGATCTTTCCATTTATGGTGTTTACTGCTGATCATCAGGGGTCACTAGTTTAAGGCTAAGTAGATTTTTTTTTGGTCCAGTCACATAATTGAAGGATGTTTGTACATTAGAAAGGTGGGAAAAATGTATTGCAAGGATGAGGAAGACAGAGAGAGACAGAGGAGAGAGGAGAGAGAGAGAGAGAGAGAGAGAGATCTAAAGCACAGGCAAGTTAGTATATAGTCCTGCTTCATATGAGAAGGGAGGAAGTGAAGAATAAACATGAGGCCAAGATAAAAGTAAGCAAGTTCTGTTGTTGAGTTGCAAAGAATGTTCCTGTTGTGGACACCAACTGGACTGGATAGCAAGTCTCAAATTACATGGCAATATGCACCCGCTAACTCACTAAAGAACAATAGCTCAGATGAAACTAATTAGTGTTTCATCATCCTATCACTATCTGTTTGGTGTCTTTCAGGAGCAAGAATATTTTACTGTGCTTGGCTGTTGGCATGAATGTATTAACCCTGCCAATCACTGGAAAAGGAGCAAAAATTGCTGCAGCTAGACCTGTGAGGAGAAGCCAGCAAGAGGATGCAGTTAAATCTGTGCTCCTGCTATTGGTCTCAGGCCAGTGGATCACAGCTGTGGGCCAATAGGCAAAAGGTCTCCGTGGGGTCCTCTGAGACCTGAATTGGAAATAAGTCTGCAGATAACAACAAGCATTGAAAAAAATCTTTGAGAAGCTTCTTGAGGTAGAATTGTCATTGAAATAGTCTGGCATGGTCTAGCTGCGTAGGTACCTTACTGTCCCAGTTGGCTCATATGCAGCACTCATATGTGATTAAAGTGACCAGAGAATTAATGCCCTTCAATCAGCCACGCAAGGCCAGGAGATTATTTCTTCAGAACACGCCCGACCTCAGCAGGATTTGCAGCTGGCTGTCCCATGAGGTGCAGGTCTCTGGAAAGTTTCCGCCTCACCTTGGAAACAAATACGTCCCTTACTTTGAACCTAACAGTTCAGCTTAAAAGCAATCAGAAGCTAAGGAATCCCAGTACCTTCCCTTAGGTCACAAGACTTTATGTGCAGAAACATAATGGCAGAACCAAAGGTGGGACACGTTGTGTCTGAAGTTTCATCCCCAGCACCTAGCACTGAGTCTGGCATGCAGTAAGCATTCTCTGACTTTGATGAACTAATGACTGCCATTCATGATCACAGCAATGAAGGCGAATACTTTAAACATTAGTCTCCAGCTGATTTGCAAGCTTACTGGTAAAGCTCAAATGAAATAATTACATTACTTTTGCTGGTCTGCAAATTTTCCTTTAGTGTATAAGAAGAGAAAAATAGAGGAGTGATACAGAAAAGGCATGCTACTGTTTTTACTGTGTTGGGGGAAAATCATTCATTTTGGTAGAATTTAAAAAGCAGTGGTTCACATACCTAACTAACCACTAGAAACATACAATGAGAACAGAAAATCAATTTTTTGAAATGCATTGGTTTAAGATAGGTACCAGGAATCTGGATTTTAATAAACTCTACCCTGAGATGGTCTAACCTTAGATGTCATCCAGGTGTTAGGAACTAATATATATATATATTATATATATATTAGTTATACACACACACACACACACCACCTTCTTAATGAATGTAAGTATGAGCTCAGCACTTTTGGATTGCTTTGCTTTTTTTCTGGGCAGTAATGTTTCATTATAGACAGGGCTAATGAGAAAAGACTGAGTTTTATACATAAGACTATGAAGAGACTGAGTTGATTTTAAAGTAAAAATTGTGATATAGAGATTTGTACTCAATATTCTACTTGCCCATTGCTATGGGCTAGCCTATGTTTGTATGCTAAAGTCTGAATCTCTAGTCTCAGACTGTGATTATATTTGGAGATAAGGACTTCAAAGAGTTAAACTTAGATGAGGTTACTAGGCTGGGTCCTAATTCAATAGGAGTAGAAGAATTTAGGAATACAGACACACAGAAGGTAGACCACGAGAAGATACAGGGAGAAGCAGCCAACTGAAAATCAGGGAGAGAAACCTCCAAAGAAATCCACCTGGAATCATCTTAACCTAAGACTTCTTGCCCCTAGAAAGCATAAGAATATACATTTCTGCTATGTAAGCCACCCAGCTTGTTAATCTATATTATGGCTGCTTGAGCACACTAATATTTTCTCCTTTCTGGAGCCTTCTTTTTACATTTTATCTTTTCCCACCAGGGCCATCTTATTATCTTGGAATTCTTAGGTCTCTTTCAGAAAGCCCACTTGAGGTTGTCTCTACTACCAGGATTCCAAGTTCCAGATGCAAGTCATTCATCCAATTCAGGGGTCACCTATCAACTTATGCCCACATAACAGATGCTGCAGGTAGATGGTGGGGTGTGATGGGGTGGAGGGCGGTGGAAGGAGCAGAGAAGATGCTGTTTTAAAGTTCTCGCAGTGGACCACTTTAGGTTTCTAGGTAACTACTGCAACCTGATCCACAAATTCCCATCTGGATTATTATAGATCTTCTATTCTAAATCCTTTCTTTAAGAATGCGAATCAACAGGGCGCTACTTGCGAGCAGCAGCTTTATTTATTTACCTCTGTATTCTCAGCATCTAGCAAAGTACCTGGACCATAGGTGACGGTCCACAAATCTCATCTTCAAGTTCAAGGGGGTCATCTTGTTTCTGCTCAAACACTGCTGGTGACAGAGAGCTCCATCTTTATTGATGTGGCACACTCCTTAGCATGATGATTAAGACACAGAATTTAGAAAATATACCTGATAATTAAGCATAGATACAGCAGAGATTTAGAAGATGAAAGTCTCCTAGTTGTAGTCTTATCAGCAGCTAGCACGGATTCTTAGTCTCACGTGAGACATGGGCTGGTTCTTGAGCCTGCTGATAACTGTGGTCATCGTCTGCCCTCTTATTTTGGGATCTCTAACCGGGAGGGTCGCTGTTCCTGCTTCCAAGATTTTACTGATCAGTTGAGGGTTCTTGCTTAATTTGTATAGAAATCACAAGTTGGCAAAGTATAGTTCTTTTAATGTTAACAACTTTGGGCTTTAAATGCCAGCAGCTCTCAGCTATTTTAGCGTTAGTGGGCTCCTTATTGCGCTGTGCAAGCAGCTACCGTCAATGCTCAGAAACGCTTCTGTTCCCTGCAAATGATGGCTCCCAGCTATTCTCCATTACCCTGGGTTGCTCTCTAATACCTGCAGTGTTACCAGTCTCAGGTGCTGGCTACTTTTTTTTTTTTTTTTTTTTTTTTTTGCAGTACTGGGGATCGAACTCATGACCTTGCGCTTTGGGGATCGAACTCACGACCTCGCACTTGCCAGGCAGGCGCT
The DNA here is from genome assembly GCA_004027295.1 of Dolichotis patagonum. NCBI lineage: Eukaryota > Metazoa > Chordata > Mammalia > Rodentia > Caviidae > Dolichotis > Dolichotis patagonum. The sequence goes on along the minus strand of PVJX010011144.1, from coordinate 7,886 downwards.
TATGCCACTGAGCTAAATCCCCAGCCCACTGGCTACTTTTAATACCAGAAACCTTTAGTGTTGCTAGCTCTTAGTATATCTGTTCAGCATGCTCTCCCTGTGTGAGAAAGAAATTATGAGTGGGCGAGAGTATGTTATCTGGAAGAAACTTTATTAGAATTTTGCTGCAGCATAATGGGGAAACAGTAAACAGGCTAAAACTGCAAAGGGTATGGCAAGGTCGCTTAGAGAGAAGCAAAGGTGGGCTCATGCATGCAGTGTCAGACTCTGCTCATGGATAAGGGTGTAGTGGATTGAGGAGGGCTGCAGAAGGGTGGATAATTCAGAGAGGCTGCAGGGTGGAGCCATCTGGCATACGTCTGGGTCTCAAGCCTGTTGTATCCAAAACAAATAGCTCCTAGAGAGACCGTTGGGTAACTGGTATCATCAGACAGGTTAAAAGGCAGCCATGGGAGAAAAATACAAACTATTTCTAGGGAAGCATCAGGCCTTTCTCTTTTATCTCAGTGTTGGTACAGTTTTCTTTCCATTGGTCTTAGATCTGATCTAAGAAAATAATTTAATATTTCTCATTCTCCAAGTCTTTTAATCATCTCATACCTTTGGTAGAGTTAGGCAGTGAATATAGGATATACGGTGGTGAAGAGATGGATTCTTGCTTTTGTTTAGGTACTATAGTACTGGGGACAGGTACTAGGTTACCTACTACATATTATTATATAAATTCGGTCCTTAGTTCTAGATTACAAATACATAAGCATCAATTTTGATAAATGCTGTTGGAGTGAACGCGTGTAAGATTCCATGAGCGAGACCTACAGAGGCATTCTGATTACATAAAGATTCAGAGAGGGGACTTTGAAAGTATGACCTTAAAGTGAGACCTGGCTGGTGAGTAGTCATTAGCCAGGGAAGCGAAGGGGAGAGACTGTCCCATTAAAAGCAGCAGCATATGTGAAGATCACAAAGTAAGTGCTTGGCATATCCAAGAATTAGATGACAACCAATGGGAAGGAGAAGCGTGTAGCTCCGATGAAAGGTGATGAGGAGCAGGACTTTCCACCTTTAGAACGCATTGGCCTGTGGATTTTCCCCTCTAGTTTCACCTCTTCCTCCTTAGAGCAAATGGTTTTTGCATCTCTCTCCTCTCAGGCTCGCACCTGCCTTGAGCTCAAGTAGGATAATTCTTTCATTGGCACTAAGAGCTCATATGCATACACCTGAGTAGCTGGTCTTTCATGTCTGAGTATCTTTTTGTTTTTCTCATGTAACCTTCTCACATAGGAGATAGGATTCTCAAAAAAGAAGAATTACATTTACAACTGTAGGCAAATCAACTATGTAGTTTTGGTCACACTTATTTCCTCCTTGTTAGTTTCCTGCCCTAACAGAGCTTAATTGGGACTTCGTTTCCTGCCTAAAATACCTTAAAGTATCCTCACTCCCGTCTTAGAGTGAGCTCCTGGGACAGGGTCTGGGTTGAGCCACACCCAGTAGACAAGCCTCCCATCTCCAGTGCTGGGACTTTGTCCCTGGACTGTTTCTCTTCCCAGCCACTTGATTCTGCTGTACCAGCCCCACAGAGGAGGCCCAAGGCAAACCTCAGGACTGACAGCATAATGAAGAAAATGTATGTATTTAGTATTAAGTATGTATTTTGTCCAAAAGGAGGATTCTCTTTATAGTGTTTTCTGCTTTGTTAAAAATATTAAATGACTTGTGCTGTAGCAGTCTGGAGGAAGTGTCTTTCCAGTTGTGCTTCTGGCTGCAAAAGAAACAGATCAATTAAGGGAGAATCTAACACTTTAGTCTTTATGAACACTGTTAATTGCTAAGTTGTGCCTTAAACAGGGGTTTTGTGTGTTCTATAATAGCAATTCCTTTGGTTTAGAGCTTTTTTTGGTTTCTTCAGAAATGTATTACTTTTTGACAGAGTTGTGGTGAGTTATCACCTAGGTTGTGTCCTATTCAATGTCATATTCTAATACCCGGCACCGTGTCTGGCACACAGAGGGGCTCAGAGATATTTATTCACTTTATGATGGAATATGTAGGTGCTCCTATTTATACTATGACATTGTGTATCAGTCAGCTTTCCCATCACAGAGACACAATATTTAATGCCTACAACTGAAAGCAAGAAAGGTTTAATTTAGCTCATGGCTTCAGGAGATTTAGTACATGGTTGGCTGGCTTCAAGGTAGAAATATTATGGTAGAAAGGTAAGGTAGAGCACAGCTGATTAGTACACAGTGGCCAGGAAGCACAGCTGAGAACAGCACCAGAGCGGGATGGTTAAGGCATCATCTATAGCACTCAAGGCCATGCCTCCATAAGCCAGCCACACACTTCTAGGAGTCTTCTCTACTAATCTGCTACGCAGTGTTTTTTTGAGGCAGGATCTTGCTGTGTAGTACAGGTTGGCATTGAACTCACTATATAGCCCAGGCTGGCCTTGAACTCATGGAAGTTCTCCTGTCTCAGCCTCTTGAATGCAGGGATTACAGGTGTGTGCCACCATGCTAGGATACTAGGTATTTCTTAATCCAATCAAGTTGGCATATGAAGACTGATGCTCACACATTTGTCAAATTGTATTGAAGCCTTAACCAATTCATGACTTCATGAGATCACAAGCTCTGCTTGTTTAGGTTCTCCAATGGTGAGAAATGAAATTGGGAGCAAGTACTCTGTCCTACACCCTCTGCTGGTTTGGAAGTTTCCCACCAAGTCTGGACACTTCTTCCTTATGTCCTAATTAGTTGGCACAGTCCTTGGTATACAGGAAGTGGTCAACACGTACCTGTGGAAGGCCATTGTGTAGAGAAGGAATTGTATGCGATCAATGACGTGATGACTGGCATAGTGAGTGGTCACCTCTGTAGAGATGTGCTTCTGAATATTCCATCATCAGTACTGTTACCAGGTGCTAAGGAACACTTGTCTGGAAGAATCCTGACTTAGAGCATGAAATCATTCTGCCAAAGAGGATTGAATGGCTGCGCTGTGTTAAATTCTCTTCTCTTTTCTAGGATGAACACATTGTGTTCTTTTGATGGAAATGCAGTTTAAAAGGCTCTGTCCTGCCTCAGTGACCTCGGGTCCTGGTGGCCAGCCCCAGAACCTGTGGCAGATATTCAGCTGTCTCACTTTGAACAAAAACAAGTTTCTACAACCCCTGGGGGACAACTCTCTAGGCAAGGCCAGAACAAATCATATTTATGGCAGAAATTGTCAAGATCCCGTGGTTTGAGTTACAAAGAGAGCCCTGACACTCCCTGTAGGAGGAGTACCTTCCCCACTGCACAGAGCCTGCACTCTCACCACACTTTCAAAAGTAGAAGACATTGAGGAAGAAATCTAAGGAAGATGACAGGCTTGCTGGTAATCACCGCAGCAGGGATTATCTAGGAGATGTTACGATCCTGTGTTAGACTGAGAGAGTAGCTGGTTAGTGACCATCGTATAGAGAAAAAGGGAGACAGTAAGGAGCAAAATGAATGTGTGCATGTGCAAGGTGGGGGATGGGTCGGTGTAATCCAGGCTAAGCGAAGCCTACTTGGGTTCAGAAGACTAAATTTATTTATGTCCTTATCTCTTTTTGATTGTCATTAAATCTCAAATTAATATGAGGAAGGACACAAATAAGTGAAATAGTCAAGCTGCAGTTGTCTAAACAAACACCTTCACACAGGCAAGAATGCTGGTCTTTTGAGAGTGGCAACTTATTTAGCGCTAGTGCCTGGTCTAGCACCTTGCACCTAGTGGTCCCTAAACAAACATTTATGGATAAAAAGTAAATGTCTTACTATCAAACATTTAAAGAAAAATCAATAGCAAATGTTCACAAACTATCCCAAAAAATTGAAAAAGGAAAGGACATTTCCCAATCCATTCTATGAGGTTAGTATAACCTTGACATTAACCAAATATATCAAAAGAAAATAAAAATATCTCTTATGAATGGACCTTCAAAAATCCTCAACATGAAACCTGAAAACAGAATCCAGCAACACATACAAAATGTGGTATGCACAGTGAAGTAGGAATTTATCCTGGAAAGGAAGGATAAATTAGTCATTACAGGAATACAAATCAAAATCACAATGTGAAATTAATTTAATATAATACACCATAGCAATAGAATGAAAACTCATGTGGATCATCTGCATGGAAAAACATTAGAAAAAGCCCAATCCTTTCATGATAAAAAACATTCAGCAGTTGAAGAGTACAAGTTTCTCAAGCCAATTAAAGACATCTACACAAACCCTATGACTAATAGCATTCTTAATGTTGAAAGATTGATTCTCCCTCTAAGACTGGCAGAATAAAAAAGGATATTTGCTCTTGACATTTTATTCAGAATTGTATTGGAAGATCTAGCCTGGATAATTCACAGGGAAAATGAAATCAAAGCATCTAGAAAGGACAGGAAAAAGTGAAGCTATCTCTATTCATAGATGAACTGACCGTTGTCAGAGAAAATCTTAACGAATCCACTAAAAGCCATTAGAGGTAATAAAGGAGTTCAGCAAGATTTCAAAATATAAGGACACAAGGTAAAGATTAATTGTCTTTTTACATTGCAATAACAATTTGAAAATGAGGTTATAAAACAATTAAATTTATAAATTACATTTATAATAGTATCAAACAAAATAATACATGGGAATAAATTTAAAAGAAATGCAAAGCTTACATTCTGCAAACTACAAAACATTACTGAAATAGATGAAAGGTAATTTCAATAAGTTCAAAGATATTTCATTTCTAGGAATTATAATATTTTCAAGATTGTAGTTCTCTCCAAATTGATCTATAGTTTAGCACAATCACCATCTAAATCTTAGTTGTTTTTTTTGTAAAAACTGACAAGCCAGATTCTAAATTTCAAGCAGAATTGCTGGGGACCCAGAATAGCTAAGCCAATCTGGAAAAAGAAGAAAATAGGACAGCTTACACTCTTGATTTCAAAACTTACTATAAATGAATAGTAATCAAGGGAGTAATGACATAATCATAGACATGTAGTTAAAAAAATAGAATTCAAAGTCCAGAAAAAAGCCATGCATCTTATGATCAATTGATTTTTAGCACCAGTGTCAAGACCATTCAATGAGGAAGGAGAAGTCTTTCTAACAAATGATGCTAAGGTAATTTGATATCCATATTGAAAAATAAAGTTAGATCTCTACCTCACAGCATATACAAACATGAATTCAAAGTGGATCAGAGACCTAATTGTAAGAGATAAAAATCATAAAACTCTTAGAAGAGAAAATACTAGTAAATCTTCAAGACCTTGAATTTGGCAATAAATACTGTGTTAAATAGTTCAAAAGTCTAAGTAACTGAGAGGCAAGGGTGGGCATGGGGAATCAGAATCTAGAATGTATAAAGAGCCCTTATAATTCAAAACTAAAATGCAAATAACCTACTTTAAAATAGGTGAAAGTTTTGAGGAGATATTTATCCAAGGAAAGTATAAAAATAGCCAGCAGTACATGAAAAGATGCTTGACATCATTAGTCATTATAGGAATACAAATCAAAATCACAATGAAATACACACCAGGATGGATACAGTTTAAAAATCAGGAAAAAACACGTGGTGGTAAGGATGTGAAAAGATTACAATTTCAGATGCTACTGAGATGTGAAATTGTAGAGCTATTTTGGAAAATGGTCTGACAGTTCCTTAAAAAGTTAAATGCAGAGTTCCCATGGTTTTTCAATTCTGGTTCTAGTTTCTTACCTAAGGGAAATGAAAACATATTTCCACACAAAAACTTTATAATGAATGTTCATTGTAGCATTGCATATTATAACTGAACTAGTCAAAATGTGTAAACAACTCACATATCCATCAGTTGATGAATAAACAAACAACAATGTGGTATAGCTCTACAACCTAAAAGATATATAAGAATGGTTGATACATGCTATAACATGAGTAAATCATGAAAATGCTATGCTAAGTGAAAGAAGTCATTTACAAAGGACCACATATTGTCAATGTGTTTGTATGAAATTTCCACAGTAGGCAAATCTACAGAGGCAGATTAATTCCTTAAGGTTGAGGAGTTAAATAGGAGCCAGGGAAAGAATCTGGGGTTTATTTTTGGAATTATAATAGTATTCTTTTTGGAATTATAAGAGTATTCTAAAGTTGATTGTGGTGAAAGTGACATAATTCTGTGAATATATTAAAAACCGTTAATTACACATCCGTGTGTGTGTGTGTGTGTGTGTGTGTGTGTGTTGTTTTTAAAGATCCACCCCAAGACTTTACACTTGCTAGGTAAGTGCTCTCCCACTGAGCTAAACCTTCAGCCCCAAAGTACCTAACTTTAAATGGGTGAATTACATTTCAGTGAAGCTATTACAAAATAGAATGTTAATAACGTCTGTAGTTAAAACTTGAAGAGAGCCTATTTTATGCAGCCCCTTATACAGTTGTGTTTTAAACTTTACAATTAATGAAACTTTTCAAAATCACAGAAATTTTCACCTTCATTTGTAAAAATAATTCCAGTTCATTAGGATGAATTAGATTTACTTTGAGGTGCTGGTCTACTTTCAGATGTAGTGGAACTAAAGTTCAAAGGAAAAGTTTCTAATCAGCCAATACTGGGACAAATGAAGGGCCTGATACATTGAAGTACATTTCCAACTGGTAGAGAAGAGTTGGGAAAAACTGTAACAAACTTCTAAATTCACATAAAACTGGTGGCCCATGCCTAGCACAGGGACGTATTCACAGGGACAGTAATCTGACTTTAAATAACAATGTTTGAAAATAAATTTCAATATTATGAATGATTCCCTTTATCATTCTTATACAGAGCGAGCTCATTAAATGTTTTTCCCACTTACCTTTCTCAGCAACTCAAGAGCATGACAGTCATTCTTAGTTCTCCTACTCTTATCTGAACTCAATCCCTTCCCTTACTAAAACAAATGCTTTTCAGCCCTAGCCAAATGGTTCCTGTTTCTTTTTCATCCCATCTCAACTTCTGTGCCCAGATATGTGACTGGCCAAAAATTCTCTATCATTTCTAGATAAAGAATATGGAGTTTCTTTTTGGAAATCAATACATGTCACTATTGTACCTTTTAATTCCCCTTTTCACTTATCAGCTCATTTCAATCTGAACAAGAAATGTTGCAAAAACATACTTCCCTGTAAGAGAGGAAATGAGGAGAGGCTGGAATACTGTTTTTCTAGTCACGCTGCCTAACACCTCTAAATAGTAGAGGTGTCAAGTTAAGACTGAAAGTGTAGTGGCATTTGCAGGAAGAGAAAATGGCAATGGTTCTGTGCTTTTTGGAATCTTCTGCAAACTGGGTCAGGCGAAATATTAGTTGGGATACGCGGGATGATGGCTTGGATTTCTGTGTACTCACTGACTGACAATCCAGTGTGAAGGAGAATTGTTTTAAATTTCAGAAGGCACAACTGCTACATTTACAGTAGATATATTGACCCTAAGGCTTAATATCGATGAAATTATAAGGGACCCTAAAGGGCTGAAAGAATCTCCAAGGACTCTATTCTTTAAAACAAAAAGCCCCGCATGAGGCCCCATCTCATAGCTTCGAAGTCTTTCAAAGTTTTAAATCATCAGTTGGAATGGTGTTATCCTGTTTTGTCTGACTATATCATACGTGATGATATGAACAGTTGTTTTGAAGAAAACATTATGACAGCTATTGCTGATTTAATATTATCCTTCTTAGAAGTCCTACCATGCTTTTTTTGTTCTATTACCATTGGTTCTGTCTACCACATTGTGTCTTATTGGAATTTGAATATGTGTGATAGTTCAAACAAATTTTTTTCTTTTTTATCAAAAATGAGATATTATAATACCCATTGATCAT